>PVHP010027319.1:0-23971 GCA_004024765.1 Zapus hudsonius | reverse complement strand
CTATAACCACAGTAATTCAATCAACACAGGATAGGCCATTGAGACAGGAACCAAGGATTTTCGACACAAGGACCTCTAAGCTCGCAACATTAAAGCAGCCTTATTACTCACCCACCACGACTCAGGGAACTGAGCGGAAGAGGGGGCGGAAAGATTGTGAGAGCCGTGGTGGGGGAGACTGTCCGGAGGCATGGCACCCCTCAGTAACAACATACTTAGGCCAGGAGAATCGGGCTGAGTACTAGGATATACAGGATCCCTTGCCACAAGGACTAATACAGACAGCCCACGAAGGAGGATATACAACTGATCAGGGATGGGGAGGGGGGAATTGGGGAATTTGGGATAACAACTCATTGTTTGCCCACTAAATAATGTAACTCATGGACAATAAATTTATATTTAAAAAAAAGTAAAATAAATAAATAAATAAATGAAAAAGTTTCAAAAAGAAAAAGAATAACATTACATCAGCATAACAATGTTATTTCTACACTGAAACCATGACAATCAGAAGATAATGGAGTGACTTTAAAGTAATACTTGAAAAAAGTCATATTAAACTAAAATTCTATGCCCATGGAAAATATTTTTAAAACATAAAAATAAAAGAAATTTGACCTTTTGGGATAATTCAGAGCTGGGAGAATTTGTTGACAAAAGATTCAGTATAAGAAATACTGGAATTAAGCTCTTCAAATGGAATGAGTATAAAGACAGATAAAAAATATAAATACAGATATAAAAATTATTAAAATACAGGTACTGTTTAAAATATGGGGTTTTTATTTTTAATGTAGGTTCTCAAATATATTTGTCATAATAATTTTACTTTATTAGAAAAGCCTATAATAAAGAAAATATGTAATACAGAACATCTATAAAACTTCATGAGAGCATTAGTTACAGTAGTGAAAAATTGTCCAATAATAGAGGAAATGCTAAATAAGTTAGACATACTTTATACATACTTCCTCTGAATCAGTTTGGAGACAACAAAACTGTTGAAAATGAAAAATTTGAGTGACAGAGGAAAATGTTTATAAATTAGTAATAGCTAAATAATAAACAGGTACTTAACTTCATATGAAATGTAGTTATATTATTTTCTTTCTTATTACTATGGTAGAATTCTAACACTTATTATTTCTGAATTTTGATATTACTGATTTTTTCTTAGTTAACATGTATATTATACATAATTTTATAATAATATATTATGTAATTTTATATAATATATAATAATATACATTAATTTATGATGTATTGCTTTTATTAACTTACAAAGCATATAATGAATAATTTTGCCTTTACAAATATAAAAAAGTTTGTGAATGTTAAAATCATATGTATATACTCTGTTTGTAGGGGATATCATTTTGTATTTCAAAAACTAGTCAAACCTAAACCACTGTGATGCTGTGATTCCCCCCAAAACAGAGTATTGCTAAATGAATGTAACTGTTAGGTTTCGGAGAGCCTCTTTCCTGGAATTACATTAGTTGGAATGACTTCTATTTGCTCATTGTTCACACCAATAAAACAAAACCCAAAAGAACCAAATTAAAGCCTACAAATTCAGTGTTCAAATAAAATAGCCCCCCTGTGGGCTCACATTATAGGTGTATGGTTTTTGCATGTCTTACAGTTACTATCAATTTTTCTCTATTTGCCAATATGCATCTGTCTTTGCTTCTTTAGTCTGCTAAGAAAGAATAGCATACCCTGGACAATTTATAAACTGAAGACTTCCACTTCTCACAGTTCTCTGGGTTGGAAAACCAAGACCAAAATAGCAATTCTCTCTTCTGAGAGCCTACTTCCTGTATTCAGAAATTACTATTTTCTTGTGTTTTTTTTCGACAGCAGAATGAAAGAAGGAACTCTGGAGTCTCTCTCTCTCTCTCTCTCTCTCTCTCTCTCTCTCTCTCTCTCAAATATATATATATATATATATATATATATATATATATATATATATATATTTTCATTTTTTTACTTTTGACACTTTCATACATGAATATAATGTATTGATATTACCCCTTTCCAATTACCCTCTCTTATTCCCCTCCCAGTACAACACTTCTTCTCAATTTTTTAACCCACCGAGTTTGTTTTAATATTTAATGTCCCAACCTAATACCATCCCTTTAGGGATTAGGATTTAAGCATGTGCATTTTAGGGAGAAGCAAGCATTTAATCTGTAGAAAGATCAATGAGAAATTCAGAGAGGGGAGAATTAGGAGGAAAAGGTAAGGAAACAAATTTGTTCGGGGCTTCTCAGGCTTGCTTGAAGATTTCCTGAGAGAGCTCACAGAACTCAGGGTGTAGTTGTGGCTAAGGTCTGTTTTAACAGTGGACTCACATAGGAAGTACTTTGATCCCTCAGCATTGAGCTGTGGCATGTGTGAAATACCTAGCCAAGATACTCATTAGAGAAGCAAAATCTAATCTTTTTGCTGGAGGCTGGTCACATAGGAAGTTTGTGCCTAGTTTGTAGCAGGAGTTCTAGATAAACAGTACTGGTTTTAAGTGAATAAACACAAAGAACCTCTTATGAATTAGGTGATGAGAACATTCTCAAAATCCAAATTCCCAAATGCCATCCATAGACTGACCTTGTGAGCAACCATTTTAAATGTAGGAGTCACTAGATTACTATGACAACTCAGCAGTAGACTGGGCATTTAAATGAACTCAACTCCTTAAAGATTCAAGGAGGAGAAACTACTGTTTCCTGCTTCTGAATTTTTAAAAATATTTTATTTATTCATTTTATTTTTTTAAAAAAATATTTTATTTTTATTCATTTTCAAGCAGAAAGAGAGAGGGGGAGAGAGAGAGAGAGAGAAAGAGAGAGAGAGAGAGAGAGAGAGAGAGAGAGAGAGAGAACCAGGGCCACCACCTTGTGGGTCTGGCTTATATGGGTCTTGGGGAATTGAACTGAGGGCCTTAGGCACTGGAGGTGAGTGCCTTAACCGCTGAGCCATCTCTCCAGCCCATTTTTTCTGAATATTTTTTTCTCTACAAATTATGCCCGTTTTAAATGTCACAAGTGCATAGCTCCATCATGGATTTAAACAAAGAAACAGGCAGATGGATTATGTTATTTGTTGGGAGCATATATAATTTGAGATATTTCTAGTAGTAAAAAAATAAATGTGTTCTCTCTCTCCTTACAAAGAAATAAATAAAAATTAAAACAACTTTATTTTAAAAAACAACTTTATGGATTTCCATTAGCAACTGTTAATTCTCAGTCATGATTAGTTAAAAAATAATAATATTAAAATAAATTTCAGTAATAAATTTAATACTATTGAAGAGAGTTAAGAGTGGGGACTAGAATTCAGAGCCTGTGTGTGTGTGTGTGTGTGTGTGTGTGTGTGTGTGTGTGTAGGTGCATGCATGTCAATTCAGGGGTTGGTACAGCTTTCCACCCTATTTAAGATAGGGTCCCTTGTTTTGTTCACCACTGCTCATGTCAGGCTAGCTGGCTTGTATGCTTCTGTTGATACTACTCTCTCTGCCTTCTAGCTCACCATAGAAGCACTGGACACACACCACCATATCCAGCTTCCAAGTGTTCTGGGTTCCCAAACGCAAGCCATCACATTTGCTTAGCAGCTACTTCATCCACTGAGGTATCTCCCCAACACTTAGAGCTCTTTAAAAAAACAGTACTAACTAAGGCAAAAACACAGACTAGATAAGCCCCTCATGGCATTCTCCACAGTAACCAAGTGTAGGAATTGACCTCTAATCCCCCAGACAGAAAGTCATGCAAAAGAAGTGGCTATTTTTGGATGACAAGGCTGTGGAACTCCAAAAGAGCGTCAACAGCTTCTAAACATAGCTCAAGATGAAGGATATATCTGCTGATGATTCTTGACATTACAATATTTTCCAAAAGGCCTGCTCCCAAATATGCCCAAATATAGATGGGAAGGAGCTCTTGCACCAGTGGACAACTGAAGAATTGCATAAGTCTTAGTAGGAGACCAACTTAGATGCAAATATTTATGCCACCAAACATCTGAATGATTCTGTGCAAGCCTTTAAATCATTCTGAGCCTTAGTTTCCTCCTGTCTAAAATGCACAATCTAGCAGAGGGCTCACAATGTCATTATAGACACTACATTATGGGTAATATTCCTACTAAATTGAATTTTACAAAGGAGGACTGTGAAAGGTAGACAGTATGCTCCTTACAGCTTTAACATGAAGATGATGCTTCAAAGTTCTTCATTTTCCATGCTGCATGAGCCATTCTTTAAAGGTGAGTAAACAGAGAGAAGATGGATTGGTGTGATATAACTAGAAACAAAACCTATATTAATTTGTTACCCCGGGCATCTGCACTTATAAAAGTACATTAAGACTGGAAAGTAGATTGTGAGAGCCGTGGTGGGGGAGATGGTCCAGAGGCATGGCACCCATCAGTAACAACACACTTGGGCCAGGAAGACCAGGCTGAGTACTAGGATATCCAGGATCCCTTGCCACAAGGACTAATACAGACAGCCCACGGAGGAGGATATCCAACTGATCAGGGAGGGGGAGGGGGGAATTGGGGAATTCGGGAGGGATAACAACGCATGGTTTGCCCACTAAATAATGTAACTCATTATGGACAATAAATTTATATTTAAAAAAAAGACTGGAAAGTGTTTATTTTAAAGGAGAATGTTTTGTGTACTACAAAATTTTCTTAAAAATAAAAGCCAGGAAACTTAGGATTCTGCTTTTTATCTTGTTTAGTACAGAGCTTGAAGTAAGATTTTTCAAGAAAAATCTAATAAGCAAAGCTAGAGAACTCCAATCCCAGTGCTCATTTACATCCCCCAATTTCTGATTGAATCCCTCGCCAGGAGTCCCATAAATCTCTTACAATGGGAGCTTCCTGTAGGACACACTGTGTGATAAAATTATAGAGGATGACTGCACATCAATATTAAAACAACATGAAGTATAGATCTTCAGCTAAACCAGGAAAAAAAGGGATTTTTGAGGTGATTTTTTGAAGAATTGAGCCTCAATTGGTGAATATTAAAATGACTTTGCAGCAGACGTTAAAACTCCAGTTCTGATGTGGTGGGGATGATGAATTATGAAAGAAAGACATTCTAAGATGGGTAAGCATATTGCTTATTGCCCCTATGAACCAGGATGAAGGAAAGAAGAGAAATGTACATGAGAAAAAGTTTCTGTACCTAACATAATATCAACAAAGAGAACGAGTTTATATAAAAAATGGGACAGAATCCTTATCAAACACAGGAGATGTACTAGTATGCACATCTCACATTATATATCTATTCAATTTAGTATTATTTTGTACAACACTATACATCCTTGGTGGCACAAATTCCGATTAGTTTTTCTGTGTACATTATACCTATGAGACACAGGGATAAAAGTTATAGTGAAAACCATCATGATTTTAATTGATTCAGAAAAGCAGGTTTTCCTAGGGAGACATAGATTTAAAATGCTATTTTTCTTGGGTGTGGAAAGGTCATAGCATAAATATATACTCATGCAATCATTACATAGACATTTTATCCAAAGGTAATAGATGGGAGTCCCACTGTTACTCTTTTGTCTACTCCCCCCTAACAAGTAAATAAATAACTTTTCTATGTTCTATCAAAAGCTTTTCTAATTTTCTACTATTGCTTTCAGTAAAACTTCTGACATTTGTATATATGAAGTTATTATTTGCATTAAAATAGATTTTGACTGGCTTGTGGCAACAACCTCAATTTACAATAAGCTGCTAATATGAAGGTCAGTAAATCTTCTTAAAATTAAGAATGTTTTGGAATGCACTGAATTTCAGATAATTCTGAGACTTTATGTTAGAATGAAAAATTTTTGAATATACATTTTATTCCCAACAAGCTAAATGAATGTCATGTTACTTCACTTTTGGAAATAAAATTATTGACTTGTAAAATAAATACAAAATCTTCTAGAGATTTGAAGAGGTTTACATGAGAGATGATATTTATAAAATATTTAGTAGAGTACCAAGCACATATTAGGAATTCAGTAAGTACTTTCTTTTATATTCAGTAGTGGGTAATTTTTCTCAATGGTGAAGAGAGTGAGAAGGTGTCAATGGAAAGGTACTATTGGAAATTAATCTCACTGTATAGCTTTTATGTGCATGCAGTCTGTCAATCACAAACATTAATTTCCTATAAAGTTGTATTTGTCTCTGACCCTCGTACCAAATCAGAAATGTAATTAAACTCTTAAGATTTATTGATTTCTATTTATAATTTCTATAAATATGTTCTCTAGTGATCAATACAATTAAATGTAAGAATAAGAATTGAAAAACTATCAAATTTCATTCTACTTCTTTTTTTATATTTTATTTATTCATTTTCAAGCAGAGAGAGGGAGAGAGAGAAAGAGAGAGAGAGAGAGAACACCAGGGCAACTACCTTGTGGGTCTGGCTTATGTGGGACCTGGGGAATTGAACTCGGGGCCTTAGGCACTGGAGGCAAATGCCTTAACCACTGAGCCATCTCTCAGGCCTCATTCTACTTCTTTTTGAGCACCCTGCTAGAATTAACTCTTTCCAGCCCTCATGTGACTAAATTTTAAGCAATAGAATATAATCAGAATATTTAAAAAAACAGTCAGGCAGGGTGGTTCATGCGCATAGTCCCAGCACACAGGGAAAGCTGGTAGGAGGATATATTCAGCCTAGCCTGGAGTAAGGCCTCGCCTCATAAACAAAAACATTATCTTGTCCTTATTTCCTGGTTTGATGCAAATGGAGATGAGAATCTTTGAAGTATGTAGGCTTCCAGCTTGCTAGAAACACCATAGTAGACCTTTCTGTGAACAAGAAATAATTTCCATAATATTATTATTTGAGTGTTTATTTGATACAGCAGCTAGCCCTAGATCAACCAGTGCAGAGGACAAACACAAACTTTTGTTTCTTTAGTTTTGGCCTGTCATCTTGCTCTTGTTCTTTCATTCTAAGCCACTGGTTCTCAACCAAGGGCAATATTTCCTCTTAAAGGTCATTTGGTAATGTTTATAAGTTTTTTTGGGGGGTAGCACAATGGGTGAGTACTATTGACACCCAGTGGGTAGAGACCATGAATGCTACTGAATGTCCTACAGTGACAAGACAGCCTCTTCTTCCCAACAAATTATGCAGCCTGAAATGTTAGCAGCTTCAGTTGAGAAGCCCTGCTATACATTTTGAGACCTTCAACGGTTCTACAAATGATTGTCCTTCTTCTTTATTTTCTAAATTGTCCTGCTTTTATAAAGAATGAACAAATGGATTTTTATTTTTGGCTTCTTAAATCAAAATGAAAATGTGTTCAGGGACATGGCTTGCTTCGCAGGCTCTGCAACCCCCCTCAGCTTACAGCTGTCACACACTTGCAAACTCCTTAGGAAAGTAGAAGGTGGTTTTTTTTTTTTTGTCACTGTATCCTCAGACCATAGAACAATGCTTGGTACAGATGAGGAACTGAATCAATACCTGTTGAGTGAATAGTTACATTTTAGAAAACACAAGGAGGAGTAGAAACTGGGATACCCAGGGAGCACTTGCCCCAGTTCAAGAGGCAGCAACTACTCAAGTCTTGCATCTGTTGCCTAAAGAAACATGGGTAAGCTAACACAATATCTCCAATTTTAAAATATTGCTATCAATTTAAAATACTTAAAAATACTATATATACAGGAAGCACTGTTTAGATAATGCAGTGTATATCTATAAGTCTCATTCAGCTCCAGGTATCAATACACTAAGCTAATATGATTGTACATAACTATTAATATTAGGCATTTACTATGTGTAAGACATTGTATCAATGAGCTTTTGAAGCAAAAAATAAAACCTGAAATGGCTTAAAGCAATAATTTGAAAAAATGAAATTTTTCACAAAATTTGGGTTGGGAAGAGAAGCTGGGCCTAAATTGTTTTTTTTCTAGTCTTGGCTGACTACAGTCAACTTTCAGTCAGATAAGTGGTTACTCTCTGGTAGGTTGTTTGAATATCTTCTGTATGGGGGAATTGAGTCATAAGTTTGTCTTCTTCCAGCAGGTTAGCCTGTGCTTGTTTTGGTGGGAGCAAATGTGACAAGAGAGCCAAAGGAAAAGCACAGGTTTTCTTGAGGCCTAGGTATAGAATATTCCTTCTTCATCTAATTGTCAAAGAAGTCCAAATCAGACTTAAGATGTAAAGAGAGAGACCTCCCTTTGATTTAAGGGGCTATGATGCTAAATTGCAATGGGCATGAACATAAAGACAGGAAGAGTTGAAATGATTTATGTAGGAACCTACTACACATGCTTATAATTGCCTCATATTGAGGATACCATTTAATCATTATCAAGCTCTGAGAGACAAGATGTCTTAGAATAGAACAGAATACAACAGACTGGGTAGTTTCAATACCAAAATAAAAATAAAAATAAAAAAGAAGAAGGAGGAGAAAGAAAGAAGGAAATTTTTTTTTTCTCACAATTCTGAATACCAGAATTTCAAGTCCAGGGTGGTAGCACTGTCCAATCCTGGTAAGGGCCCTCTTAGACTATAGACTGCTGACTTCATCCTATGTATTCACAAGGTAGACAGAGTGCTCACACTCTTGTCCATTCTCATAAAGTCACTAATCCCACCCATGAGGGCTCAATCCTCATTGCTCTGTCATTAGCAAAAGTGTTACTTTATCCATTTCAAAGATAGGAAAACTGAGTTCTAAATGTTAAGGTACTTTCCAACTGTTCATAGCTAAATCTTGAGCTCAAACAGAAGACCTGCAAATCCCTACATGTAAAGGATGCCTACTCAGTTCCCTAGGGGCTCAAAAATCTTATGGTACATTTTTCTTAGTGTCACCATTGCTTTCTTTATCCCATTCTCAAGGGCAGGTGCACGTCTTTCTACCTGCCTAGAGACTGGTCATGGCTGCCCAGCCTGGATTTCAGAAGATTGTTGATGCTGGATTCCACTCAGCTGTACTTCAGACACTTGCCATTTTCATCCATGGTCCTCATACCAGGCAGGGACTACCACCTGCTATCACTTAGCTACCCTCTAGTTGTGGGGTTTAGCAGTCAGTGTTCTTGTTTCTGAAATCTGCACCACTCTCTGTTGGGCACATATAGTTCTAGTTCTCTGTCTCAATCCCTCACCACATTCCCTCCCTCTGTATCCAACCAGTAAATACACAACTCTGCCTGAAACACAGCCAAATTAAGTTCCTGTGTAAAAGTCTAGGGAAAATTCCCAGAAAACACTTCTAAAATGGGATCTCTATCTATTTTCTAGAGGCTTAGAAATCTTCTAATTCTTCCTGTGTAAACCTGAAAGCAGTATTCCAACATCATTGTGTGTATTCCAGGAGCTGGAAATTCCAGATGTCCTCAGAAGCTACAAGCATATTTGATGAATGCCTAAGAAACTACTTTCATGAATACTGGGGAGCTGAATGCCAACACTGCATATTTTGGAAGTGCATGATGGTTAGCAAACTGTTGGGCACAAATGTCTTGTTTTTATTCTAGCATGGTTTTAAATGGAGAGTAAGAGGTTAGGTGGTCCAGAGGAGGAGTTGAGGTAGAACAGGCATTGTTGTGCAGGGCTACAGATGCTCCTGAAAGAAATCTGAAACAAAAACCAGAAACTTATTTGGCAAATCACTCTTAGGATGAGTCATGAGAAGGAAACTAAGACTGGGTGTCCACTCTGAGCTTCCTAGGATCATAGCAAATATTTAAGTTGTTTGGAAAACAGGTTGGGTAGGAAATAAGAAGGAATGTTAAAGAGAGAGAACAAGAGTCCCTTAACAGTTGGAGGCTTCATTAACTTTTAAGGAAGAAATAAAGACCCTTCATTCAACCTTTTTCTTTTAACAGAGAGGTAGCCTTCTTTGATTTTAGAAAGCCCATAAAATTCCAAGGATTTACAATGTATAAGAAGCTTAAATTAGTCTGCAATACTAGCACTGAGTAGGATGAGGCAGGAGGATTACAAGTTTAAGACCAGCCTGAGAGACATAGTGAGACATCACCTTGAAATAATGGGAAGAAAGGGGGGAAAGCAAGAAGAAAAGAAAGAGGAAGGAAAAGGAGAAGGGAGGAAGGAAAAGAAGCTGAAACTCAAATTGGACCCTCCAACTCAATTCTCTAAGACTTTGCTAATCCTGATGCCTATGCTGTTTTCTATGCTTGCAACAATAGAAGGAGGGGATTCCAGGCATCAATAATTTCTTTCTTTTTAAATATATATTTATTTTCCATAATGAGCTACATTATTTAGTGGGCAAATAATGAGTTGTTATCCCCAATTCCCCAATTAACCCCCTCCCCATCCCCGATCAGTTGGATATCCTCCTCCATGGGCTGTCCGTATTAGTCCTTGTGGCAGGGGATCCTGGATAGCCTAGTACTCAGCCCGGTCTTCCTGGCCCAAGTGTGTTGTTACTGATGCCTCTGGACCATCTCCCCCACCACGGCTCTCACAATCTTTCTGCCCCCTCTTCCGCTCAGTTCCCTGAGACGTGGTGGATGGGTATTAAGGCTGCTTTAATGTTGTGAGTTTAGGGGTCTTTATGTCAAAAATCCTTGGTTTCTGTCTCATTGGCCTATCCTGTGTTGATTGAATGGCTGTGGCTATGGGTCCCTTATTCATCTGTCATTGTCTGCTGGGTTTCCTATGGATCCTGCACGATATGACTGTGGTGGCTCCTCTCTTGCCAGGATCATAGCCATCGGCCTATGGTTGGTTGGTAGGGTTAGATGGGCCACAACTCTCTCATTGCATCCTGAAAAACACAAACACATTTGGCTTATCCTGAGTTGGTTGAATGGCTGTGGCTATGGGTCCCTTGTTCATCCCATCCTTCTCTGCAGGGTTTCATATGGATAAATATGAATGTGATGACTCATCTCTTGCCATGATCTCAGCTTTTAGCCTGCTGTCGGATAGTAGGGTTATATGGGCCACAGCTCACTTGCTATATCCTGAAAAATACAAACACAATTTCTATCAGAGAGTGAGAATAGTATAGGTTAACAACCATTCTGGCTTACCTAGTTTCTATTTTTAGTAGCTTCCCTATCAGACGTTCGCATAGTGTATCTTTTCTTGGGAGCCCAAGCGTATGGGATCCGGTGCATATCGCCCTAAATCCCCAGTTCCAATCAAGGGTTCCCCCTCACTGAGTGGAATATTTGGCCAAAGTAAATAGCTGTTGATTGTCTCCCCCAGGCACAGGCTCCTTCATTGCACAAGTGCTCCTTTCTTTGTTTGCTGTTCTCTCCCAGTAGGAACTATGTTCAGCCTATTCATGGCCGCAGACTATGTTTCATGCCAATGGTCTGTTTACTCCAATTATCGCTGATCAGCTTCCCCTGGCACCTTGTGTAGTGCCCTCCAGCCCTTCATTAACTGCCATCTTGGGGTTGGTTACCATTCCAGACCTCGCAGGGACTCTCGATGATGATCAATGGCATTCTGTGGGTTCTTCATCAACAGGATTTTGTCTCAGGCCTTGGAAGGGCGTTCAAGAGCTTTGACAGAATTCTGTTTTTTTCTTTGGAACCTCATGGGTCACTTTGGTCAACAGCTCAGTGAGGGAAGGGACCGGTGACCGGGACCCTGGGATTTCAGACTGCTCAATTATTCATAGACTTAGACATTCTCCCCTGCTACTCATGACCCCTCTTGCCAGTTGACGCCCACTATTTACTCTTTAGGTTACAGTATGCTCATAAGGATTTTATGTTTTTGAGCCTAATTTGGATTGGCTTTCTGCTTAAGCCATTCCCCTTACCCCTTCCCTTACCCCTCATTCATAACCGCTGACTTCTTTCTACTAGTCTGCATAAAGAAAACAGTTATCCTGGTTAAGGACCGCATATGAGGGAGAGTATGTGGCGTTCAATTCTCTGTTCTTTCGAGTGTTCACTTAGTAAGATCTGCTCGAAGTCAGATCATTTTTCCCTAAATTTTGATGTGTCATTTTTCCTTTCAGATGAGTAGAATTCCATCATATAAATATACCACAGTTTCGCTGTCCATTCCTCCATGGATGGGCATTTGGGTTCATTCCAATTCTTGGCTATTATGAATTGAGCGGCTATAAGTATAGTTGTACAAAATTTTCTGCATCGAGATGTGGCATCCTGCGGGTAGATGCCTAGTAGAGGAATAGCTGGGTCCATTGGTAGTTCTATGTCCATTCTGTCTAGAAGTCTCCACACTCCTTTCCATAACAGTTGAACAAGTTTGCAATCCCACCAGCAGTGAATGAAGGTTCCTTTTTCCCTGCATCCTCGCGAGAAAGGATTGTTGTTGGTTTTCTTTATGATTGCCATTCTGACGGGGGTAAGATGGTATTTCATTGTGGTTTTGATTTGCATTTCCCTGATTCTTAAGGATGCTGAGCACTTTCTTAAATGAGTCAAGGCAATTTGTGTTTCCTCCTCTGTGAATTCTCTGTTGAGATCAGTACCCCTTTTTGTGAGGGGGCATTTTGGGGTTTTGTTAATAATTTTTTTGAGTTCTCTGTAGGTTTTTGAAATTAGGCCTCTGTCAGAGTTATAGGTGGCAAAAATCATTTCCCAATTTAAAGGGGGTCTATTGGCTCTGAGTATGGTTTGTTTGTCTGTACAGAAGCTTCTGAGCCTGATCAGGTCCCATTGATTAAATGTTTGTCGTATTACCTGGGCTGCTGGAGATTTGCTCAGGAAATTTTTTCCTACTCGTATTTCATGTAGAGTTCCTCCTATTTTTTCTTCCAGGGTGTTCAGGGTTGCCAGGTTTATATTAAAATCTCTGATCCATTTGGATTTGATTTTTGTGCATGGTGAAAGGAGTGGGTCTAACTTCATTTTTTTACACGTGTTTATTGAATTCTTACAGCACCATTTGTTGAAGATGCTATCTTTGGCCCAGCATACACTGTTGGCCCCCTTGTCAAAGACCAAATAACTGAAGTTACTTCCATTTAAAGCTGTGAGGTATCCTGCTAATGTGGCATGGGGGAAGTAGGGTTCTGCTGAGTCTGGCAGGCTTCTGTGACTGTCTCCTTCTGATAAGGAAGTTGAGGCAAAGTCCAAGGGCCCCTGTAAATCTTAGCAATCCTGAAAATTCCAGCCCACAGGCAGGCCATAGCTGTCTGATAAGATAAGCAAGCACGCAGTTCAAAGCCTAACTTAATCCAGCTGCAATAAACAAACCTAAACAATAAGGTTACATTTCCTCTGCTGACATCACCATTCTCTCACAAATCTTGCTTCCCATGCTTCTACCTCTGACTTTTCTCTATATAAGCAACTGCTATCTATACAATAAAATGAAAATTGCCCACTGCCGCATTCTCCCGAAGTTCTCATCTCTCGTTTGGCTCACAGCTGTTCCAAGCCGCTGCTCACCCAGCTCCCGTGGGTGAACAGGGAGTTGATGTGCGCTGCGACTCCCTAACTAGCCCACGGACCCAGAAAGCTTTGTCTTCAATTCTGTTCCATTGATCTGTCTTTCTGTTGTTATGCCAGTACCTTGCTGTTTTCGTTACTATGCTTTGTAGTATGTTTTGAAGTCAGGCATGGTGATGCCTCTTGAGTAGGATTTGTTACTTAGATAGTTTTGACTATCCAAGGTTTTTTGCCTTTCCAAATGAATTAGAGATTATTTTTTCTATGTCTGGGAAGAAAGAGGTTGGGATTTTTATTGGCATATCACTGAATCTGTAAAACGCTTTTGGTAGGATTGCCATTTTTACTATATTGATTCTCCCTATCCATGACCATGCAATATCTTTCCATCTTCTCACATCCTCCTCTATTTCCTTCTTAAGTGTTACAATATTTTCCTTATATAAGTCCTTTACAACCTTGGTTAGTGATATTCCAAGGTATTTGATTTTCTCTGAGGCTTTAGAAAATTGGACAGTCTCTCTGATGTCTTTTTCTGTCTGCTTGCCTTCTGTGTATAGGAAGGCTACTGATTTTTGTTTGTTAATTTTGTATCCTGCCAGATTGCTCAAGGCATTAATCACCTTCAATAGGTTACTGATACTATTCTTTGGGTCTGATATACAAAGGATCATGTCATCTGCGAAGAGTGATAGTTTAATTACTTCCTCTCTGATTTGTATCCTTTTATGTCCTTATCTTGTTTTATCGCTTGGGCTAGAACTTCAAACACTATATTAAAGAGCAGTGGTGAGAGTGGACAGCCTTGTCTTGTTCCTGAATTGAATGGGAACTCTTTGAATCGTTTCCCATTGACAATGATCAGTGCTTTAGTTGATTTGTAAATTGACTTTATTAAATTGAGGAATAGGCCATCTTTGCCTATTTTTTCGTGTGCTTTGAACCTGAAGAGGTGTTGAATTTTGTCAAGAGCCTTCTCCGCATCTATTGAGATAACGATGTGGTTTTTGAATTTGAGCCAATTAATGTGGTGTATCACATTTATCGACTTGCGTATGTTGAACCATCCATGCATCTCTGGGATAAAGCCAACTTGGTCATGGTGGATAATATTTTTGATGTATCGTTGTATGCGGTTTGCTAGGACTTTTTTCAGGATTTTTGCATCTAAGTTCATGAGAGATATGGGTGTATAGTTCTCTTTTCTTGTTGCATCCTTGCCTGGTTTGGGGATTAGGGCAATGTTAGCTTCATAGAAGGTGTGTGGAACCCTTCCCTCTTTTTCTATGCTTCTAACAAGCTTCAGAAAGAGTGGTTTCAGCTCTGTGCTGAAGGCTTGGTAGAATTCAGCTGAGAAACCATCTGGTCCTGGGCTTTTCCTTTTGGGAAGGTTTTTGATTACATCCTCAATCTCTGTGGGTGTGATAGGTTTATTTAGTGCTTTTATCTGCTCTGGGTTAATCTTTGGCAGTTGGTAGGTGTCCAAAAACGTATCCATTTCTTCCAGGTTCTCTAATTTTGTGGAGTAGAGGTTTTGATGATTCTTCCAATGTCTTTTGGATCTGCTGTGATCTCACCATTTTCCTTTCTGATTTTGTTGATTTGGGTTTGTCATTTCTTTATTTGATTAGGTTGGCCAGAGGTTTGTCAATCATATTAACTTTTTCAAAGAACCAACTCTTTGATTTATCTATTTTTAAATTGTTTTCTTTATTTCCAATTCATTAATCTCAGCTCTGATTTTAATAATTTCCTTTCATCTTCACCTCCTCGGGTTAGCTTTTTCAGTCTGTTACAATGATCTTAGATGGGTGGTTAGGCGATTGATTTCAGACCTACCTGTCTTTGATATGAAGGCATTTAGCATGAAGAACTTTCCCCTCAGGACTGCCTTCATTGTGTCTCATAAGTTCTGATATGATGTGTTATCATCATCATTTAATACTAGGAAATTCTGAATTTCCTGTTTTATTTCTTGAATGACGCAATCATTTTTTAGGAGCGCATTATTCAGGCACCAATACTTTGTATATTTTCTGAATCCTATTCAATTGTTAACTTCTACCTTTAATGCACTTGGTCTTATATGGTGCAAGGAACTACCTTGATATTCCTGAATTTGTTTAGGCAAGATTTGTGACCTAAGATGTGATCAATTTTAGAAAAAGTCCCATGTGCTGCTGAGAAGAATGTATATTCTGTGTCTTTGGGGTAGAACGTTCTGTAAATATCTGTTATCCCCAGCTGGTCAATGGTGTCATTAAGCTCCGTTATGTCCCTGCTGATCTTCTGTTTGGTTGATCTGTCTAGAGCTGATAGAGGTGTAATAAAGTCTCCTACTATGATGGAATTAGAGTCTATTTCTGCTTTATTTTGTGTAGGGTTTCCTTTATGAGCTATGTTGCACCCAGTTTTGGTGCATATATGTTAATGATGGTGACATCTTACTGCTGGATCATTCCTTTGATGAGTAAGAAGTGACCATCATTATCCTTTTTAATTGATTTTGGTGTAAAGTCCATTTTGTCAGAGATTAGTGTAGCCACAGTTGTTTTCTTTTTACTTCCACATGCCTGATAAACTGTTTTCCATCCTTTTACTCTCAGAAGGTTGCTGTCTTTGGAAGTAAAGTGTGTTTCCTGAAGACAGCAGATGGAAGGGTCCATTTTTCTGATCCACCCTGCAAGTCTGTGTCTTTTTATAGGGGAGTTATGTCCATTTATATTCACTAATATAACTGTGAGGTTTGCTTAGAGCCCTGCCATGATGAAGGGTTAATTGGGGTTTTTGTCTCTGTTGCTGTTATTAGCACACTGAGTGTGATTTTTGGGTCTGATCTCTGGTACCCTTCCAAGTAAGATTTCTTGTGTCTTCTGTGTGGGATATCTTTTGCAGGATCTTCTGAAATTTTGGCTTTGTTTTGAAATATTCGTAGAACTATTGTACTTCATGGAACACTTTCACTTCTCCATCTATCAGGAGGGTTAGCTTTGCTGGTTAGTAGTCTAGATTGAAAGCCATACTTCTTTAGGCCCTGAAAAGCATTATTCCAAGCCCTTCTGGCTTTTATGGTTTCTAATGAGAAGTCTGAGGTAAGTCTGATGGCTTTTCCTGTTTAAGTTATGGTTTGCTTTTCTCTAGCAGCTTTGAGTATTTTCTCTTTGCTTTCTATGTTAGGCATCTTAATTAAAATGTGCCTTGGAGAGTTCCTCTTCATGTCCTGTGTGTTTGGAGTCCTCTGGGCCCCTTGAAAGTTGAGTGGGCTTTCTCTTGTTAGAAAGGGAAAGTTTTCTTGAATAATTCTGTTGAAGATATTTCCTATGCCCTCAGCCTGGGCTTCTACTCCCCCTGGGATCCCCATGATTCTAATATTAGTCCTCTTTATTGTATCCCATAGATCCCTCAAATTTTGCTCACTTGATTTCTTGAATTTATTGAAATCTATGACATCCTTATTAATTCCTTCTGATTTGCCTTCTACTTCTGAAAGTCTGTCCTCGAGATTATCAACTCTAGGAATGTATGATTCAAGGGAGGTTTGTAACATTTCCTTTTCATTATTGGTTTCTGCTATAATTTTATTTATAGTCTCCAATTCTTTGGTGAGATCCAATTTCCAATCTATTTTTGTTTTTGCTTGGGATTCCTGATAATCGTTTTTATGTTTTCTTAAGTTCTCATCAAATTTAATCAATTGATTGTCCAGGTCTTCTCTTAGTTGAATTAATCTTTTATTCACTTAATGTATTTCTGAATTTGTTCATATTTCGCTCCATCAAATTCAGTCTGGAGTCTATGCTTGAGTAAGAAAGCTTCATCTCATTCATGTCTTTCCTCATAATTTCCATATCAGCACTTAACTGCTTCATATTTGCATTGCAGTTGTGGTAAGGAGTCATATTATTCTCTCTTTGCAATTGTGTATGAGCTACCTCTACTTCCTTGCCACTTTCGTGTTCCATAATGGGACTAGGGGCCCTGGGTTGGGGAGTTCCATTTTTCTGTTGGTTTCTGCCCATGCCCAGATAGGGAAGTGGGACTCAGGTACCCTGAGGACTGCTATTCTGCCCACTTTATTTCCTGGCAGTAGCACATAATCCCTGATACTTGTGTAGAGCACTTGTGTCCTCCTGGGATGTACCCGTTTGATGAACTGGCCTCTGCCAAGGTCCCCAGGTTTCTGGCTGATGCCTGGCCCCAGAACCAAGCTAGGTCGGCTTGCCCAAGGATCGCATCTTCCTGTGTATGTGGGGGGGATGTGGAGGGGGTTGCTTCTGAGGTTGGGTGCTCCCACGGGGAGAAGCCACTCAATTGGCACCTCAGTCCGGGAACCTGCTGTGAGGGGACAATGGCGGGGGCTTGAGGTGTTCAGGGTTCAACTCGCTGTTCCCCTGTGGACCTGAGAGCAGCTGGGGAACCCTGTGGTTGTCCCGAAGCTGAGGAGAGGCTGGGCCTGTGGTCAGGTCTGGTTGTGATTCGGGTCCTGGATCCCAGCTGGGCAATCAAACCTCCATGGAGAGACAGCCCTTCCCCTCTCAGACAGCACCCTTCCGAATCAGCCTCCACCAAGATTCCCAGGTATCTGCCTCA
This sequence comes from Zapus hudsonius, assembly GCA_004024765.1. NCBI lineage: Eukaryota > Metazoa > Chordata > Mammalia > Rodentia > Dipodidae > Zapus > Zapus hudsonius. The sequence goes on along the minus strand of PVHP010027319.1, from coordinate 5,953 downwards.
GGTCTGGCCCTGATACCCAGCTAGGTCAGCCTGCCCAAGGCTCGCGTCTGCCTGTGTATGTGTGTGGGGGGTCGTGGAGATAAACACGTCTGAGGATCAGGTGCTTCCACAAGGCGAAGCGGCTCAATTGGCAGCGCTCGGAACCTGCCGCGAGGGGATAATGGCGGGAGCTTGTTGCGGGGGAAGGTTCGGCTCTCTGCTCCACAGGGGAGCAGAGAGCCGCTGGTGAACCCCGTCTGCTCAGGCCCAGGAGGTGGGGAGGGAGGGAGGGCCCAGGCTCAGGTCCGGCCGGTGCCCAAAGTTTGGATCCCAGCTGAAAAAATAAAACCTTTACAAAAATAGTCCTGGTGGGCTGAAGAGATGGCTTAGCGGTTAAGGCATTTGTCTGCAATGCAGAAGGACCTGAGTTCGATTCCCCAGTGCCCATATAAAGCCAGATGCACAAGAGGGCACATGTGTCTGGAGTTTGTGCTGTGCCCATTCTCTCTCTTTCTCTCTCTCTCTCTCTCTCCCTTTCTTTCTCTCTCTCATAAATAAATAAAATATATTTTAAAAAAATAGTTCTGGTGATGCTGTTACTCGTCCACCATCTTGCCCCGCCCCCAGTCGGCATCAATATTTTCTAAAGCATCTGTTTATACTCTGGTCTCCCTTCAGATCATATAAATACTTCACCTTTTACTAAAGCATCTGTTTTCAATATTAATATGTTTAATAAATTAAGACAAAAGAAGGAAAGCTAACCAAAAGTTCTAAAGCAGTTCCTTGTCATGCTACACGGTATTATCTAAGTTTACCAGTTTTGATGGATTCTGAATTAAAAATGCACAGAGTATTTCTTTCCAGTGCTTCCTTTCATAATGAAATTTATCCTGAAACTAAAATGCATGAATTGATGAATTGTGCTGGAAATGGATGCACCATACAATGAAAAAAAATAACACCATTTTTTATATTTTCAAGAGGAGGTTGATTCAAACATCAGACCTTATGGTAGGGCCTCTGACATAGTGATGACAGTGCATATTTATATCCAAATCTATATCATTAGACCCATTTCACTGATAGCAATCACTTTATTTTAACATACAATAGTTTCATATATTTACTTTTGTCCTCCTTTAGCTTTGTAGTCATATACTTTTATCTCAGTACTTTAATGTTTTTAATATGGATCAGTAACAACTCAATTTAATATTTCCTATGGAATATGGAGTGAACATTTCAGTTCCATTGAACTGTGTGTGTGTGTGTGTGTGTGTGTGTGTGTGTGTGTGTGTGTGTGTGTATGTGTGTGCACATGCATGCCAGTTCATGCATGGAATGGTGGGTGTAGGACTGGGGCTTGAGCCCAGAGGCCTCATGTGAATTGAGCATAGGCTGTACCACTGAACTACAACCACCACTCTAATTGCTTCTATTTTGCATGTTGTTTCCCCCAACATTTTAATTATATATTGTTTTGATTTCAAAATTAGATATTAATTAGTTTTGTACTATGATATTTTAATTGGTTGTCATATTTTATTAATATTGATATAGATGGTATAGAGTCCACATCATGTAACATTTCTTGCAAAAAAAAAAAAAAAAAAAGCCGTGAGCTGTCCTACATCTCTCCATTGCTTTTGAATGCCAAATAGAACCACTTTCAATGCTATTAGATAATTCTTTTGGTTCACAGTCATATTTCTAAATAACATACTTTTATTGATGCTTCTTGATTTCTTTGTTTTGCATAATGACTGTTGTCTTTCTAGTTTAAAAATGTGAAGTTATGTAAACAATAAACATTATGATTTCATGACTATACAGTTCTTGTTTATTTGACCCAGATACTATGTCACAATCACATGTCTTTCCTGGAAAAAATGCAGTTTTCCCTGGATAATTCTTTCTCTTGCTTCTTGCTTACTTTTCTACTTTCCAACCTCACATTCAACTCTGGAGACTTCTCTGATGATACACAAATCTCTTTTGAATGTTTAAACTGATTCTAAGATAATCTAGCTGAGATAGTTCCCTGAAAAACCCCACACACCATTTTTTTTTGCCTTTTTTTTTCCCCAGGCTGATCAGAGAAGAAAGTTCTGATACTGTGAAAGGAATAAAGCTGATTATTAGCATTGTGAGTGTTGGGTAAAATAAAGCTGAGACTTAATATTTTCTGTAAACCTAGACTTATTTATCATTTTTAGTACAGTACTTTTGTTTTCAGTCCAGACATTCTCTATTGCACTCACTTTAAAATTTAAAAAAATCAAAATTAATTGTTCTGTCTTACATTTGTAAAGAATGACTAAATGGTAGAAGGTCTAACAAATGAAGATGTGTTTCTTAAATAAACCAATAAATCATTTTAGTTTGACCTCTACATTCCTCACTCATTGAAGAATACAAAGTGGCCCAATGTCACCAATTTACCAATGAATGGCTCAAACATAATGAGAGAGAAAGAGAGAGAGAGAGAGAGAGAGAAGAGAGTGAATGAATCCTAGAGAAGAAGATAAAACAATGGAGCATAATGTAAACAGTTGGTGAAACCAAACAGTTTATGGGAAATCTTTCTTATGGAAACCTCAGTAAGCTGAAAGTAAGAAAAAATAAATAAAAGGTGAACAAGAAAAAGAAGAATAACTTATTGATGTAGAATAACTAAGTCAACATAATTTATCAAAGTTAGAGGATATCTGAGTTTTTTAAGGACAATGTGTAATACATATGCAGCCCCACAAGGATTTGAAGATACAATAGAAAATACTTTAGAACTTAGAATTTTATGTGCTTGCAAACTAATGTTGCAATCATTTTGTGAATTACCAAAACTAAGTGGTAAATTGATTCATTGATTTATTTGCAAATAAACCATCCTACTTTTAAAAATAGCCTCTGTTTTTCCCATGTTGAATTAATATCAGAGGTTCTTACTCTGAGCAGCAAGCTCTAACATTTCTCCTCCCCAAAGCATCATTTTACTCAGAATAACTGTGATTATTGTGGAAATTTTATAATTATAATTTATTAATGAGACTGATTCTCTACCTTATGAGATTTATTTTCTTTTTAGTTTATTGCATATTTACTATAAGAAAATTTAAAAGTGGGCGGAGCAAGATGGTAGACGAGTAACAGCTTCGCGAGGACTCTCTCCGTAAAGGTTTGATTTTCCAGCTGGGATCCAAACTTTGGGCACCGGCCAGACCTGAACCCAGGTCCTCCCTCACCCCCGCCCAGCTCCTGTAGCAGCACAGACGGGATTGGTTACCCAGTGGCTCTCTGCTGCTCAGAGGAGTGGAGAGCCGAACCCTCCCCCACCCCAAGCTCCCACCATTGTTCCCTCACAGCCGCCGATTGACCGGCTTCCCCTTGCAGGGCTCCCCTCCATCCAGCACCCGATCCTCAGACTAGCTTCTCTCTACGACCCCCCCCCCCCATGTACACAGGCAGACGTGATCCTTGGGCAACCTGACATATCTTAGTTCCTGTACCAGATCTCAGGCGGGTGGTCACCAGGAGGGCATGGGCTGTCTCCCCATGGAGGTTTGATTTTCTGGCTGGGATCCAGGCCCCGAGTCGCTGCCGGACCTGAACCCAGGCTCAGCCACTCCCCAGCTTTGGAACACCACAAGATTCCCCAGCGGCTCTCTGCTCCTCAGGGGAACACAGAGCTGAAACCTCCCCCACCCCAAGCTGCCACCATTGTCCCCTCACGGCCGTGCCGCCAATTGAGCGGCTTCCCCTCAAGGGCTCCCCTCCATCCAGCACCCGATCTTCAGACAAGCTTCTCTCCACGACCCCCCACCCCGACGTACACAGGCTGAAGAGATCCTTGGGCAACCTGACCTAGCTTGGTTCCAGGGCCAGAACTCAGGCAGAGGTGGGTTCAGACAGGTACCTGCAAGGAGGGCACAAGTGGTCTCCGTGAGTACCAGGGAACATGAACCACTGCCAGGAAGTAAAGTGGGCTGAATAGCACTCCCCAGGGTGCCTTATTCCCACTCCCCTACCTGGACATGGGCAGAAATCAATGGAAAAAACCCAAAGAAATCAAAGAAGGAACTCCTCAACCCAGGGCCCCTAGTCCCTTTATGGAACAGGAAAGTGGCAAGGAATTAGAGGCAGCACATACACAATCACAAAGAGAGAATAATATGACTCCTGACCACAACTGCAATTCAAACATCAAACAGTTAATGGCTGATATGTAAATTAAGAGAAAAGATATGAATGAGATGAAGCTTACCAACTCAAGCATAGACTCCAGACTGAATTTAATGGAGAGAAATATGAATGAATTCAGAAACACATTAAGTGAATTGAAGATTAATCAACTAAGAGAGGAGCTAGATAATCACATGGTTAAATTTGATGACGACTTCAGAAAACTTAAAAATGATTATCAGGAATCCCAAGCAAAACTGAAAATAGATTGGAAATTGGATCTCACCAAAGAATTGGAGACTATAAATAAAATTATAGCAGAAACCAATAATGAAAAGGAGATGTTAAAAAACCTCCCTTGAATCAATCAGTTCCAGAGTTGACAATCTGGAGGACAGACTTTCAGAAGTTGAAGATAAGTCAGAAGGAATTAATAAGGATGTCATAGGTTTCAATAAATTCAAGAAATCAAGTGAGCAAAACTTGAGGGATCTATGGGATACAATAAAGAGGACTAATATTAGAATCATGGGGATCCCAGAGGGAGAAGAAGCCCAGGCTAAGGGCATAGGAAATATCTTCAACAGAATTATTCAAGAAAACTATCCATATCTAACAAGAGAAAGACCACTCAACTTTCAAGGGGCCCAGAGGACTCCAAACAGACAGGACATGAAGAGAAATTCTCCAAGACACATACTTATAAAGATGCCTAACATAGAAAGCAAAGAGAAAACACTCAAAGCTGCTAGAGGAAAGCAAAACATAACTTATGAAGGAAAAGCCATCAGACTTACCTCAGACTTCTCATTAGAAACCATGAAAGCCAGAAGGGCTTGGAATAATGCTTTTCAGGGCCTAAAGAAGTATGGCTTTCAACCTAGACTACTGTACCCAGCAAAGCTATCCCTCATGATAGATATAGAAGTGAATGTGTTCCATGAAGTAAACTAGCTCTACAACTATTTGAACACAAAGCCAAAATTTCAGAAGATCCTGCAAGAGATATCCCACACAGAAGAAACAAGAAATCTTCCTCAGAATAATACCAGAGATCAGACACAACAATCACAGTCAGTGTGCTAATAACAGCACCACAATAGACAACAAACCCCATTAACCCTTCATCATGGAAGGGCTTAAAGCAAACCTCACAGTTATATCACTGAATATGAATGGACTTAACTCCCCTATAAAAAGACACAGACTTGCAGGGTGGATCCGAAAAATGGAACCCTCCATCTGCTGCCTTCAGGAAACACACCTTACTTCTAAAGACAGAAACCTCCTTAGAGTAAAAGGATGGAAAACAGTTTATCAGGCATGTGCAAGTAAAAAGAAAGCAGGTGTGGCTACATTGATCTCTGAGAAAATAGACTTTACACCAAAATCAATTAAAAAGTATAATGATGGTCACTTCTTACTCATCAAAGAAGTGATCCAACAGGAAGATCCTTACGAGCATACTGTAGCCTATTGAGAAGGTAGTGAGTGTCGCCTGGCAAGAGGGACCATGAGTAGTAGTAGGGGACAGAGTTTAAGCCTGTGATTAATTAGATCAGCCTGACAACCCCTGGTTCCAACCACTGGTTCTGAAAGACTCCCCAAGGCCTCTCTCAGGAGAGCGTACCCCAAAACTCCAATAACCACACCAGCAGATGCAAAAGCAAGAGGATTTCATTCTTCGGCTGCGCAGTCGGGCTCCACAAGCAGGCAGATGAATGTCCAGGCAAGATGGAGCCCCGAAGAACAAAGGAGCAGGGTATTTATGGACAGGAGCTATCTAATTATA
>PVHP010027318.1:0-23977 GCA_004024765.1 Zapus hudsonius | reverse complement strand
TTGCCAGAGTTTGGCACACCTTCCTGCCGCTGTTTGCAGTGCTGTGGCAGAGGTGATGTCCAGCCCTCTGCTCATGCCATCGTTTTCCCTGCCAGGATGGAGTCTCCCCTTGAGTCCGTAAGCCAAATAAACCCATTCCTCTACAAGCCGCCTTTGCTTGGGTTCTTTCTGTGCAGCAACAAGAAAGCTGACTGCAACACACCCCCAGGGACACTTTTCTTCCAGCAAAGCCCTAACTTTCACAGGCTCCATAACCTTCCCAAATAGTGTCACCAACTGAGAATTCAATACATGCTCAATGTTATTTTTATATATTTTACAATAAAATCAAATTAAGTCAGTAATCATTCACTTACATATTGTCTATATCCAACCAGTACACCTTTCTATGGCCTGAATATTGCCCCATTCCTTTATAATTCTTAAGCTTTAGTGTAAGTTTAGGAGGTGATGAAGATTAGATGAGGTCACAGAAGTGTCTGGTGTGATTATTAGAAGGGGATGAGGCAGAAGCCCTTGAGAAAGCAGATACCATGCCCGCACCCAGTCTAGGAAGAGAGCCTTCATTAGAAACTGATCTTGGGCTGGAGAGATGGCTCAGTGGTTAAGGCACTTGCCTGTAAAGCAAAAGGACTGGAGTTTGACTCCTCACTACCCACATAAAGCCAGATACACAAGTTGGTGCACGCGCCTGGAGTTTGATTGCAGTGGCTAGAGACCCTGGTGTGCCCATTCTCTCTGTTTCTCTTCTCTTTTTCTCTCTCTCTGCTTCCAAATAACAAACAAACAAACAAACAAATAAACAAATAAATAAATAAATAAATAAAAGATTAAAAAAGACAGAAAGTGACCATGCTTGCACCCTAATTTCAGGCTTCTTGGCCATAGAACTGTGGACAGTGAATTTCTAATGTTTAGTAAGACGCACCATGGTATTTCATTCATGCTTTTCACCTCTCCCTCAGCCTATGTGTGTAAACTGGGTAGCTAATTCCAGAACTTTAGCTTTTGTCCTATTAGACTTGGTCTATTGACATCAGTGCCGTTCCAATCAAAATAATCTGGTCTCTTTTGTGATAAATTGCCTTGAAGAAAATTCTTGCCTATGCTGGTAGAAATGATTAGGTTTGCTGTTCCCCAGCCCCACTTTCATTTCATCTCTTGAGTTCTGAGCTCATTAGTGAGCAGGAAGTCCTTGTTGAAAATCAAAAGAGGCGTGAGAGTCCTTGGAAGAACAGGAGATGCATTTGCAGTGTCTGGTTCCCACCCAAAGAAATTCTCCTTAAATTTGACATGGGCACTGTCTGAGACTTAGGACTTGTAAAAGCTAGCCAATAGTCCAACTTGAGAATCACTCAGTAGTGCCTCGGCTAGCCTACACATGGCACACCAAGCAAGAATGGGCCCCAAAGAGACCACAGCCCTTTTCTCTTGTATATTGCTGTATTGTTATGACCCCCACAACCCCAAAAAATCATTCCTCCATGATAAGCATCTGGGGGTAAGAAAATTGTTTCTGAGTAAGCATTTTTTCTTAGATACTTTTAAAATGTGGTGGTTATTTCCATGACTGTGCCAGGAAGGCATTCTTGGAAAATGAACAGAAGGAGAAGCGAATCTCAGGAGTGCTTGCCTCCTGAACGTGGTCTCTGAAATCCATGCCAACCAAGCTCATTCTTAGGGGAGGATTAACAAAACCTGAGAATTAATTTAGCTATTTATTTATAGAGAAACACTAGGTTCCAGGCTTCAAGCGGGTTAAAATGTGTTTAACTCTTAGAGTGCTTGGGAGAGTATTAATTCCAGTTCAGTTGCATTTTTATTGCTGGCAGCTGAACTCCCATAGAACGTCAAGACTCAAGTTTGGAGAACCAGGAAAGGGCACTTGATTCTACCTGAGTCCTGGGGCTTCACGGTTATTCATGTAGGAGGCTGACCATAGGTTAGTGCTATGAGATTAGGTTTAAGGTTTTCATTATACACCTTTATAATTGCATAATTAGCTATGCTCTTCAACCTGCTCTATACCAACTGAATGGTGTAGATTAAGCCACTTGAAGTTAAATTCTTTGTTTGCTTATGGAGTGAATTAGCTCCATCCAAAGCATTTTGTCTAGAGAAATTTCAGAATTTTCTATCATATGCTTTATTTTGTGGTTTGTCAAATTCAGGATAATAATGATAAGGCGCATTATTCAATGCTCAGTCATCAAATGAGATAATCTTCCATAATTCGGAACCTAAGTGGTTATGAATCAAACCCTTAAGGTATAATTGGCCACGTGGACTGCCTTATGGGGAGGTGTGGAACATCTCTTCAGGTTGGTAGGTTTGAGCATCTGTCCATTGAGTCCTGAGCTCCATATGTGAACTGGGACCATTTTATCTTCTCTGTCGGGAACTACCAGGCTCGCTATTCACAGTGTACCTGTCAGGGCAGGAGAGAAAGAGATAAGCCATCCAGAAGAGCAGGCATGGTCTCATCCTCCAGATTACTCGGTCATTCAACAGCTTACTGGGCACATACTTAATACCAGGCATGGATAATAAAGTGACCACCACAAAATCATTCTTCCATCTAGCAGAGAACAGAAATATTCAACAAGTAATCACATGAAGAAATGTATGCCTCAAATGAGTTGTATTCCATGAAGAAGAGTTCAGAGAGTTGTCAAGGGGTTTGCTTTGTCTGGAAGGTGATTCAGGAAGTCCATGTGGTGTATCTTTGCCCTCCTCAGAGCAGAGCAACTCTAGTCTGAGGGGTTGCTGGTTTGAAGACACAATCAGGACATAGAAGTCGGGACCCCGGGCTCTTGGAAAGGCTGGGCTGATCACTGACTGACTCTGCTCCCAGCAAATGTCCTGTGCGTCTGCCTCCTGTGTCCAGTGCTCCAATCAGCCTTGGTGCACCCCACCCTCAGCATCAGCCCCCCATCCTGGCCTTTTCTCCTCTTCTTGTCTTTCTGCTCATGTGGATTTTCTCCTCACAGGACAGCACCGCCAGACAGCTCTTCCCAGAGGGGCACTTACTTTCATTTTGCCTGTTAATTGGTAAGTTTCTAAGAAAAACATGTTTTCTTAAGGAACCAGTAAGTGTACTTTTAATTTCAAAAAGGTTCTCCAGAACTTAATGAAGAGAGAGAAGAGGGGTGTGTATGCTGTGTGGACTGGGAAGCTATGTAAACACATCTGGGGAAACAGAAGGGTTTGCAAGAAGAGTCAGCTGGTGCCTGGGAGCAGTTATCTTCCCATGTTTCTTTTGAAGGAAATATTGGGGGAAGTGAGAACAATTTACATTGTAAGTGACCTATAAGTGGCCATTCAAAAATTTTAGAGTTATTTATACCGCAGGGAAATAACGTTTAGAATAAGTTTATATTAAGAAATTCTGCCGTAAATTGGACTTGTGTTAAAGTAACCTATCTCTTCTCCACTTTATGTCTAACTAACGATTAGCTTTATCTCCAGAGTGGGTTATTTTTAAAAGTGACATTGGTTGATGAGTAAGTCAAATACAACTTGTTATAATGTATTCATCTGAGTCCAAAGACTTTGAAGGGCTCCTTTTAGTTGTTTTTAGGAGGTTTGAGGTAAGTCTGAAGTTAGTCATTCAAATTTCACCTGTTTACTTGTAGGGACAATTATAAATTCAGATAAGACACTTAAAAAGTCTGAATGACGATTGACAAGGGGGAGAAGTGTGCTCAAATCTCCTCTTCTTATTCAGCCATTTGTAAGTTTACATAACTATTTAGCCATGTATTTTCCAATTAGTGTTGGTCTAGGTTTTTAAAAGGCTAAATATGTTTTTATTTTTAAACTAGTAACCGAAACAGACAGTGCAAAGTACCTTACATTCCTCAAAGCTCATGTGTGGTATTGTTTCATTTAATTAATACAACTAGCCAGCATAGGGTGACACACTGAGGGGATATAAGGACTCTCAGAGATTATATTCTAAACTCACAAAGCTTCACAGTGACCTTCTATTCACTGAGCCTTGGGACTCTTGATCACCAAGCCTTGTGCTCTTTACATTGAATCTCAGGTAAGCATCAGGCTCTGACAGGCACAAATCATTTGAAAAGATGCCCCCACTCACAGCAATGAGCCAAGCAAGGAAGGGGGCATCTCTCCTTCCCAGCAAGAGAAACTTGTTACGGAGTGTTTCTCCACCAGAGGGCGAAAGTCTGAGTTTGCAGCTCTGCTCCTGTGCAGGTGATCATGCAATGCAGTTAGAACTTTTTGCTGTCTTACAGCTTAATAGCACCTGCTTTAAACTCTAAAGCCATGGGCGTAGAGTGCAGTGGAAAGCACCTTAACTCAAGGTGGAAAGAATGAAAATTTTCACTTTTCCTTAGGGACAATGTTATCAATTCTGACCTCCTCACAACAGTTTCACTAGTAGAGAAATTCTATTCTTAGAGCTAATGTTGGTTGGGTTGGAATGAAGAAAAACAATATCATCTTCAGTTTTCAGCCATGTTACATCTCATTATCTAAAGGACTCAACCTACATGAATCTGCTTTGCAAGAGTTGAGGAAAATTAAAACACAGACATTGTACAGAAATTCTCCCAGGCACAGAGCACCAAATCTGGAAGTGACTTCAGAGTCTGTTCTTAATTTTATAGAGAATGAAACTACGTCTGAGGTGAGGGACAAAGTCCTGTGATTACTCCACTAACTGAAATCAGGTATCCTGTTTGCATGGTCCCATCCTATCTATCACCCTGAAGAAGTGTTTCCATGGTTTTGGCTGACAGAATCCATAGAAGAGAGGCTTGATTGCACTTAATCAAGCCTGCTCAGAGATTCCTGACGAATTCTATTGTACACATGAAATTTACTTGGGATTAATATACACCAGTATCATTGCAAGTCTGTTCACCTACAGCTAGATTTAGACCAATAAGGCCTTTGCCTCCCAATGCCCACTAGAGCTCATGACAAAATTTCCAAGAATATCTTAAAGACGTTTGTTTGCTTTCTCATGGTTAGGTTTCTAGAAGTGAATTGCTCACAGTCTTGAACTTACCTAATCATACTGGTTGAGTCATTTTAAGTAAGCCCATAGTCCTTTAGCTAGGAGAGAGAGAGAATACCTTGGGACACTTTCTTATCTGAGATGAAGTACATATGGCCTCTGTGACTCATCTAAGGCTCGAAAGAGAGATGTCAGCCTAGGCATTATGTAACATGATACAAGCCTCATTCGATTTGTAGTGAAGTATTGTTAAGCAAGGATTCCATTGCCTAAGAGAATTAAAGGTGAGTCAGCTAGGCACTTCTTCGGCTCTCTCTTTTCCCTCCTTATATATACAGAGGAATTCTTAACTCCTCAGCGTATCCCCCTGAACTCTGTCATCTACACCACTCTGTATACAACTGTGCCTAGCCCTCTCCTGTGCATCCCCTCTCTAGAGGCAAGGGGAATTCCTTACTAGCTCCTCGCGATACATATGGATAGTATGGATCTGCACTATTGAGGGGAGCACTTCCATGCCTGGAGCCAGGATATGCCAACCTCATCTGCTCCTCTGCACTGCTTCTCCATCAAGGAGATTCCTTCACTGGCTTGTCCTCTTCTCTGCTGAAGTTAAATTTGGATTTATTTGGTAGAAGAGATTGGACACTGGAAGGTGTTTTTACAAATGGAGAACATGCAGCAAATCAGCCACAATGCCCAAAGAGAGAAGGAAAAAAAGAAAGAAGAAAAGCTGGTTCCCTCTGGTGCAGTTCCTAACCCCTAACCTATGGACAGACCCAGTATGTGCACCGAGGAAGGACCCCAGTGGGTAGGGGACAGAGAGAAGGGAAACGGGGACACCTTTGCAAGATTTGCTCATGCAATGTATGTACTTACTCACAATAAAGATATTAAAAAATAAAAAAAGAATTCCCCAATTCACGACCTCTGATGCTTCATCAGATTATTCTCATAAAATAGAATAAAATGTCTCCAAATGGCTTAGATGAGCCTTTGGGGGTTAAATGAGAAGCACTCCTTATATGTAATATAAAAGTATTAAAATTTGAAAATTTGTGTTCAATTCAATAGAATCAGGACCACATGTCTGTTGAGCAATCGTATCTATTTACTTAAGTGACTTCATATAACAACTTTGGATACATGACTCAGCAAAATTAAATATCACAAAATAAATGGCGTGGGCTTCAGAGTTCATTTTGCAGTGTTTACATCTCAAATTGTAAATCAATGATTATGGGGGTTGACAATAAAATACGATGTTACAGACAAAAAGAGAAATTGCATTTTAAGTTACGTGCAGTAGATGCTGGTATGGTATGATGAATCAGAAATATTCAAATATTCTAAATGATTCTACCTCCAAGAATATGATATATATATATATGTAGGCTGAACAGTCAGTAGGCTCCTGATGTGACTTGCCCTACATTCCTTCCTCCCTGGGGAATCACACAGGCATTTCTCAACCTCCTTTTTTACACCTCAGCCTACCATGCTGTTTGTTTCTGAACATTTGTATTCCGCCTCCTTTTTTAATGTGTGGAAATTTTATACATGACAGTTACTAACAAACTTCAGGGAGAAACGATAGAGGGTCCTATTTACATGACAAATGCGAGGCTTGCATGGATGCATCCTCTGTAAATAATATGGCATTCTCAGCTAAAAATTTAAAGCAAGAGATATTCAGCAACAAATTCTTTTTTTAAAGCATCAGAAACTGGCACCTCCTTTCATACTAGATTCCTCCCGAATCACCTTGGAGGGTCACTCAGTTATATTTTTTTAACCCACATCCAAACTCTGCTTTATTAGCATATGAGGTTCCTCCCCCCTGATTTTTCCACACGGGCAAGAATCTGCCTCAAATTTTGGAGGTCATTTAATACTATATTGATTCATTCAAAATGCATTCATTTTGTAGCTCTAGAGGTCAGATGTCTTGTTAGGTATTGTGGATGGAGTTACATGGATGATGGAGTTTTGTCCTCTGACCCCAGCTTTGAGAAGAGGGGAACTGACCCATAAGCAGATGTGCACCTGATATCTGTATGTTACCATAGAAACACATGGGATGGATTTGTGAGGAGTGCAGGAGACTATGGAATACTGCAGACATCAGTGCAGACGACGATGTCCTGGAGAAGACGCTGGGAGTGTGGGTGAGACCAAGATGTGAGGGAGGAAGGAGTGTTATCTGAAAAGTAGGCCACCCTGGGCAAAAGCAATGGGCTCCCTAAGCATGGCATGTGCAGCTGTGGGAGCTGCTAGAATGGATGGTGCCAGTGGACCATAGATTCAGGGGGAACTTTTGGTCAGAAACTCCAGATACACCATAGGAAGTTGACCCAGCAGCTACACAAATAATTACCTTTACTGTTAATTTCTTTGTATGATCTTTTGAAAGTTATTCATGGATTTCTTTTAATAAAAACACCAACACTATATTATACTTTTTTTTTTAGGTAGGGTCTCACTCTAGCCCGAGATGACTTGGAATTCATTACATAGTCTCAGGGTGGCCTTGAACTCATGGCAATCCTCCTATCTATGCCTCCTGAGTGCTGAGATTAAAGGTGTACACCACCATGCTTGGCTAAAATATTAACATTATTTTACTTGAATTCTAAATAAGTATAAAAGTGTCAGGGGATACTGCCCTATTGGGTCAGGCCATGTGTCATTGTAAATATATCCATGGTGTGACAATTGAAGCAATTTCTGGATAACAGAAATTAGAGAAACCTACCTTGACTGTCTTTATTTCTTGTCATCAGAAGTGTGTAAGAGAAGGAAGGAAGGAGAAGAATCTTCTGTTTCATGTTTAGAGGTGGAGACTTACCAACCCCAAAGTGATAAGAATAGCAGTCTTATAATTTTCTTACAAACCAGTGAAAAGTCTTGAAGTGAATCTGATAGCATGGCCATGTTGAAGCCCCCTAAAGATTTATTTCCTAACCAGGCAGAGGAAGGCACACCCATGTAAGAACCACAGGGGTAAGACCATGACCTAATCTTACCTCCGCTTGTGATTTGTAGTCCAAGAAAAACGAGGAATGTATTTGAATGTCAGTTAAGTAGAAGTCTGATGGGATTTTTTTTTCTTTTATCTTTTGGGTGTTTGGTTACTGTGGAGTTTGAGTATATGTCCCCCATAGACACAGGGGTTTCATTAAAGAGTGCCATGATCTCCATCGGCCTGGCTGAAAGAGGTGTCACTGAGTGTGGATCCTGGGGTCCGGCACTAAGGTGTGTTTAAGGGCCAGATCGGAAGTCTCAGCCCAAAGGTATGCAGAAAAGTTTGAGCTTTGCCTGGGTCCGAGCTGTTTTGCTTTTGGTGTTTGCTTGCTTGTGGTGCTGGCTGCTTGGTGGTTTCTCTCTGCTTGGATCTATGAATGGGAGCCAGCTTCCATTTGATGGAACTTCCCCCCTGAATCTGTAAGCTTGAAATAAAACCTTTCCTCCCCTAAACTGTGCCTGGTTTGCCCCAGCAACATGGAGCTGACTACAGAAGTCACTAAAGGGAGTTTGCCTTGTTCTAGACCAATAGTTATTGAGGAACCAATCTGCATTATAAGAAGACCGAACCTTGGGTTCATCATGCATTCCAATACAAAAAATGATGGTGATCATGTGAAACGATGGCTACTTGAAAACCTCTGGGAACCTCAAAAAAAAAAAAAAAAAAGCATAGATTTTGCTCCAAGAAACACCATTCTATATCTCCTTTACCTGTCTACATTTTAGACCAGTCCAATTTCAGTGTTCTATAATTTCTAAATATTCCAACTATCCATGCTATGCTCGTCAGGCAATTTAATAATGGCTTCTTTGGAGATATCAGTATCATTGATCTTACATGGGTTTCTGAAAGGCTTCTGCTGATGCCAGCCATTGATCATGTATTGTTTATGCATCTATAATCTATCTAACATCTATCTATCATCTGTCTACTTGCTTTGTTCATGCATCCACTCATTAACCAACCATTGTGTGATTTGGTGAAGGAACTGACTTGAAAGATTTTCATTGTCTTTGCAGATATCAGAGCCACTCAACTCTCTTCCCATTTTTGTTTTTATTTATCGTATTTCTGGAACATTGACTCTACCTAAGTCTATCTGTATGAGTTTTGAATTTTATACCTCTTTATCTTAATATTTGGCATAATGTAGATATGGGCTTCTAGACAATTTTGTACAACAGATGATTTTTATGCTGAAACTGCAAGACATAGTATTTGATATCTTAAATAACATTATTAACATTTAAATAACACAATGGAATTCATAAAGTAGACTTAGTGAGGTTTTCAAATCAGTATAAATGTTTGCATTTGACAGATCTTGATTTTTTTCCCCTCTAGTTGGGGTCCAGCCATTGATCATTGCCCTAAAGTGCCATATCAACATATGCTTTTTAGAGTGGAAGCATGGAGCAATAATCCCAGGTCACACCTGATTATTTACCTTGTTGGAAGGACTTAAATTAGCTTTTGTTATTATTATCTCAGTTTATTTATACATGTTTTACCCCTCTCTGGCACTCTCTTCTTTCTTTCTGTTTCTTTCTCTCTCTGGGATGATTGGTTTGCAAGGTCTTTTGCTAGATAACTGGTTATTTGAAAAAATGCAGGAATAATATATATTCCATAGCAAATACATTCAGGCTCTGTCTTCATGGAACACCTAAATCAATTGTTCCATTATTGATTTTTATATCAAGTATTGCAATAGACAATTTCCAGGTAACAAAGCAGGTCACTGCCCACTTTATCTGAATCTATTTTTGCAATGACAGAAATAATTCTTTTAGCTAGGTCATGATTTGGCTGTTTCAGTAACATCCAAGAGCAAATCAAATCCTCTGTATTTCAATCCGATTGAGGTTGCAAAGATCAGTGATGATTTCAGTTAAGAAGATGAATGGACTGTGACTTCGTGCTATCACTCTGTACCTATGATCCTAGCAGAACTGGACAGTCTTTCTATAGACTGTCACGAAGTCAAAGAGTAGACAAATATAATTGTGATCAGCTGTGTACACTTGAAATAGCAATTTAATGCAGGTTCAATGACTTTGATACCATATGACCCTTTGCTGTTCCAGAGGAAAGTGCTTCTGACTTGTGTCTCCAAGGATTCTGGGAATGTTCCAGGATGTTCAGACACCAGCTCTTTTGAGTGATGGAATCCAAGTGGATGTCAAAGAGCTGTGGAACGAGGCGTCTCTGGAAGATCATCTCGCTCACACCCTTGACTTAGGGCTTCAAGCCAAACTTGTCTCTGTGAGCAATTTGGTGGCCGTGCACTGACATTTCCATCCAAACAAACTGTCAACTGAGCTGAAATAATTGAGTGGCCTTTGCTCTTTTGAATATGGAATGACAAATAAATAATCCAGCAATATTTTCTTTACCTACCTTAAAAAATATCTGATTGTGCTGTGCTGAGAGAAATATGAATTTGAAAGAGAACAAGTTATCTCAAGTGAAGCTCCATGCAGTATCTTTACTAAATTAATTAAGCAGCATGTCCACATGTGTAGACACGAATCTCCCTGAAAGAGACTCAAAAGAGGTAAAATATCACAGGAAATAATAATACCCCTATTTGTCTAACCAGTGAGTCTCTGTCTCTGGTTCTCTTTAAGCTACAACTATAAATTGTGGTCTAACTATTCTTGCTACTTTCTGTCATCATATCCTGATGCATCTCTTCACTGACAGGGGGTAAAGATGAGAGGATAGTAGAAAGTAGTGAAGAAGGGGGCATAGGGCGAATTCACTGAGAATTGCAGCGTGATTCTTTAGAGGATTCTCTCCAGGGGGTAGGCATGAAGTATTTTCCCTCACGTGTCCATGATCAGGTCAGGCAAACAGTTCTCTAGGAAGGACATGCGTTAGTAGCAGGGGAGAAGGAAGAGGGAGGCTTACTTTCACAGGACTAAGCCCCAAGTGTCACCTGCATCTACAGGATTACCAGCCACACTTCTTCATATAGGGAAGAGCGTCACATGCTGGCTCCTTTTACTATATACTTCTCCATTGTCACACAGCTCCCTGGAATTTGGGGTGGTTTCTCATGGGCTGAGGTTAAATCTTGGTATTCTCTAGTGGCTTTCCTGGAAACAGGTATGCATTGGAGTTCAAACTTTATCTATTGGCCATTGATTATTGTTCTCACTGCCAAGGCTGATAAACTTATTTAGGGTTACTCTTACTCGTGCAAATTTTGTCTTGAGTCAGGGAGTGTGGAGAGATTGTCGAGTCACAGTGTCTGCCATCATGCAGCTCAGTAACCCTTGATCCTCAGTGTTCTGCTGTCAGTGTTAGGGTTACTTGTAGGTCTTCTAGTCCCTGAGTGTTCTGACTGTTAGCTGATTCTGCCAAACTCACCCCTGTGCAACCTCTGAATTTGTATCAATACCTCTTTATAAATCTCAGTGCCTTTGTCTTAGTCTCTTGGTGTTGCTATTATAAAATACCCGAGGATGGCTACTCTATAGAGAAGAAGTTTATTAAATTTAAATTTCCAGAGATCCAGAGCACAGTACCATCATCAGGTCATGCATGGCAGAAGGGCAGGAAAGACAGAGAGGTCATATGGAGAGACAGAAAACAAGAGATGACGGAGGGCCAGGGTCTCTCTTTTATAACAATCCGCTCTCCTGGGAATTAGTTCAGTTCTGCAAGACCTAACCCAGTCTGAGAGACTGGCATGGATTTTTTTCACCAGGCAGCCATGATTCAATCACCTTCCACCAGGATCCACTTTTTAATTTATTTGCACGTGTGTGTGTGTGTGTGTGTGTTGTTGTTGTTGTTGTTGTTGTTGCACCAGGGTCTCTTGTCACTACAAACAAATGCCTGACTGGCTTTATGTGGGTGGACGGGGATTGAGCCTGGGCTGTCAGGCTTTGCAAACAAGCACCTTTAACGGCTGAGCCACATCCCCAGCCCTTATGCTCTACTTCTAAAAGGTCCTACCATTGTTCAGTACTATTATATTGAGGCTCAGTTTATTTTTAAAACTTATTTATTGTTAATAATTACATATACTCTATGAGCAAGTCTTGGGGTGGCACCCCCATTTCTCTCCTCCCTGTCCCCAACATGCTGGGGACTCTTCTCAGTGGGATTGTTGGATCAGGCCACAGGGTAGGGGTTTATAAATTATATAAGAAGGAGCCAGGTTTTTCTTTGTGTATTGTTGCTGAGGGGGGCAATGTCTCTGGATATCCTCCCCCACCATGGTTCTTACAATCTTTCCGTCCCCTCTTCTGCTAAGTTCCCTGAGTCACCATTTCCACAAAGGTATTGTAGGTTCCTAGATGAAGTTATGGATGGTTCATCACCTGCCTAGATGTCAGCCATTATCCCATGTCTTGTTGGGAGAATTGGTTTTCCATGGTTCTCTGCATGGTTTTTAGCACAAGAACATTTAGAAGACAGATCAAGTAAAAATCACAGCTTCCCTCTCAAGTGGGATGCAAGTGCTACAAATACTCATGGCTTTCTGAGCAATGCACATCACTCCCTGTACAGGTGTGTCCCAGCACTCCCAGTACAGGTGTGTCCCCCCCACTCCTAGTACAGGTGTGTCCAGGCACTCCAGTATAGATATTTCCTGAAGTTTGGGGCCATAGCTTTGCAGGTTAATTTTCCTAGACTCCTGTTTTCCACCCTTCTCTTTTTTTTCTACAGGTATACAAGGGAAATGTTTCTTTTTCACACTCACTTCTGCCAATAAGTAGTTCAACAATGTGCTATATAGACACAATAGAAGACAAGTGGATCATTAATTCTTGAACATAACTAAACTTCTAATTTGTTGAGTTTGAATAGTTATTTGAGAACTTACCACTCTCCATATTTCTCTAATTTAAATATCATTATGAATTACCCTGGGAACTTGTGGAAGTGAAATTTCTGATTCAGAAGGTCAGGGTTGTGGTTTGAGACTCTTCACTTCCAACAGGCTAGCACTCAATTTAATTTGAATTTATTTAAATGCTCATAAAGTTTTAAATATATTATCACACATGAACTGGCCTAAATATAGAAGTGTTTGAATAAAACCTCAATGTTTTCCTTAATCTAAAGGACAATAGAAAGATCTTTGGCTTTTTGGTCTCCTGCCTTAGGCTTTATAAATTTATTTTCTTTGGGTAGGTAATTCAGTTTCTGGAATTTTCAATGCATAGGGCATAATCTTCAGGTTACAGCAAAACTGTTATGACATTCTGTCGTAACTTTTGACTTTATGTCCTAGCCAATTCATGAGCACATTCAGGAGCTAAATTCTTTCTCTCTCTACATGTGTGTATACACACATATTTCATATATTTTCTACCAATATATTTTTACATATATGAATGTGTAATACGTCTTCACTTTCTGTGTTTCTTCCCATGCTGAGGTAAGAGTTATACTTTAATCAGTCCAAGCTAACATTTAATTTTCACTTGCTTAATTGCTATGTTCCATGAGGCAGAAAATCCATCCATCTCAAAAACACAGAGAAACACACATACATCCAACCAAAGGATCTCAGAAGTGTCTGTTCTCTCTCAGGGAGTGCACACAGCCTGGGTGGGGCCTTGGGAATGTGTCTTGGGTTAGTTGGCCACATAGCATCATGTAAAATATTCAGCCTTTCTTTTTTAAAAAAAAATTTTATTTATTTATTCAAAAGGAGAGACAGAGAGAGATAGATAGAGATAGATAGGTAGAGAGAGAGAGAGAATGAATTTGGTTCCCCCAGGCCTCTAGCTGCTGCAAACTCCAGATGCCTGTGCCACTGCACTTTATGTGGGTACTGATGAACCCAATGATTATCAATGGGCATTGTAGGCAAGCACCTAACAGCTGAGCACCAGCCCTCAGCCTTTCTTTTTAAGAGCATTTCTCTTTGTCTGCAAGATGGTGATCTATGGTTCTTTTCCTTGTCTGTTCATCACTTCATTTCCCAGACTCACGGAAAGCAGGTGAGGGGTTGGGTTTGACACTCGCCCTCTATTTGACTCCTTTTCTCTTCCCTCAACACTATGCACTTTTCCCTTTTGAAAAACCTCACAGAACTGCTTCGCCCTCTGAGTGAGCGCACTCTGCAGATGTCTCCCCTTGAATTACCTCCTTTGTTCAGGATGGAGTGGAGAAGCTAGGCATTCTGCTCTGTATGGCATTGGAAAGGGTTGCCCTTGACCTTTGGATCATTATAGTCAAGTATAAAACTCCCTATCTTCATTCATGTCAAGGCCTGCTTACTTGACTGGATTAATTTGCATGCCATGCCTTAACAAGAACGCTGCATTTACTCAGACTGGCCTCATGATATGTCAGACTGCCAAGTTTCTCTTTGTATTTTCTCTTCCTTGCATCATTTCAGAAGCTGTGGCTTCCCCACCTTATCTCCTCCCTCCCCTGCCCATTTCAGTTACCTCTCCAAATATTTTCCATCAAGAAGGTTGGGTTAAATTCCATCTTCTCAATTCTATAGTCAATGACATCTACTCCCACTTCCCATCTAATAATAGGATTCCCAGGTGGCAACTCAGCAATGTGGTTATGCATACTTAACTCAGTGTCTCCCAGTGACAGGTTATGTGGTACCTCTAGAGAAAATTCATGCCATTATGAACTGGGGATTATATTAAACTTCTTTATTTTATTTAAGGCATTTCTGCCTCTTTGTATGTTATATACATCAATCCTAATTTTAATACAGTGTATTTTCTCTTCTCCTTTCTCTTGCTTGCTGGGATGTTTTAAATATTTGGAAAGGTCTATCTCACCCTTGACTGAAGTGTCCTATTTTTTTCTATGGTTGAGGTGAAAGTTCTGAAACATTCTTGAAAGTTCTCTCCCATTTTCAAGTATAATTTTTATAATGTGCCCTTAGTAATTAAACACAATGTGTAAGATGTGACCTCATTAGTCCAGGACATTATGAGGCTGTTCTTTATGATGTGATGGATTTGCTTCTGTTTATGTGGCCCAATGTTGTATGAAATGTTTAGCAATTATTTCATGACCTGGCTTATTCACCTTTGAATAAATATAGAGATTTTCCTTTCACATATCACCTGACACACATCTATCTATCTATCTATCTATCTATCTATCTATCTATCTATCTATCTATCTATCTATCTATCTATCCATCTATCTATCTATCATCTATCTATCATATATCTAATTGTCTATCTATCTGCTATCTTTTTAGTCAATGGCCTCCTCTGCCTTTGAGCTCAGGAAAACATTAATCTTCTTTTTGTCACCATAAATTAGTTTTCATTTTCTAAAGTTTTATAGAGAAGGAACCATTCACGTATATAGTCTATTACAAAGTGACTGTCTCCTTTGCAAGGTGTGTGTATGTGTGTGTGTGTGTGTGTTTTCTTAAAGAAAACCAGATTATACCATAACTGTGTTTGTACAATAGAAGCTTTAAATCTAAATTCAGGAGATTTGTTCGTTTAAATTTATCTTATTACTTTCAGGCCAATGTTCCTGCATGTCAAAATGATTTTTGAATCCTGAATCTGTCATCCACAGTATTATCTAGCTGTCCTTTCTAGTTGAAAGCTTTCAAAAGTTTTGATAAATAAATTTCAATACATTATTGCAGAATTCAGACTCATAAAATGTTAGACTGGAAAAAAGCCCAAGTCTTGGGAAAAGTAGCTGTTAGGAACAACCAAGGATAAAAGCTTGTGGCACTTTGATCATATTCGCCTTCTATTATTCTCTGTCTTTGTGTGTGTGTGTGTGTGTGTGTGTGTGTGTGTGTGTGTGTGTGAGAAAGTATGGGGTATGACATTTGTGCCCATCTTCTTAGAGGAATGGTGGATATTTTTGAATATTTGTGTGAAGTGATACACAAAATAATTTAAAAAGCATAAAATGATAGAGCCAAGGCAATAGAATATATTGAGGATTATCTATTGCATCATAAAAATATACCCCCAAACTCAAGTGTTTCAATCACAATGACTTATTGCTCCTTATGTTTTTGTGTACTGACACGTGGTTTTCCACTCTTGTCTGAGTCCTTTGGATGTCAACATCTAGCAGCTGGTGGTGCTCACCTTCTCAGGTTCAGCAGGCCACCTGGCAAGGCTGGGCTGCTGGATCTTGCCATATAAATTTTCTTTATTGTCTCTGATTCCAGGGAAATCAGGGACTGTGAGACCTTTTTTTTTTTTTTTTGGCAAAAAAAAGTAGACAGAGAGCAATACTGCTTTTCCCAGCTGCTGAGTGGAAAGACACAGCTTAGTTTCAAGGACTGAAGTTGCAATTTCACTTTGAATGGAGGAACTGGATTCATTGTGATTTTTCCACACACCATAAAGTAATGACTAGTGTTAAAAAAGAAAGCATCACCTGCACATGAAAAGAACAACAAATTCTAATAGAAAATTATTACTTACACAGGAGGGATGGGGTGGTTTGATTCATGTGTCTCCCATAACCTTGTGTTCTGAATGCTTGATCTCCAACTGATGGCAATTTTGGAACCTTGTTAGAGGTGTGTTGTTGGGGATGGGCTTATGGTTGGTATAGCCGGTTTCCCCTTGACAGTGTTTGGCACACTCTCCTGCTGCTGTTGTCCACCTGATGTTGGCCAGGAGGTGATGTCCATCCTCTGCTCATGCCATGGGTTTCCCTGCCATCATGGAGCTTCCCCTCGAGTCTATAAGCCAAAATAAACCCTTTCTCCCACAAGTTGCTTCTGGTTGGATGCTTGTTACAGCAAAGAGATTCCAAGAAGTGGGAACTTGCTGCTAGAACCCTGATTATTTCACTTTGACCAGATTTGTAGGAGCAATGTGTATGAATTTGAAACCTTGGCCTAAGAGACACCTTTGCAGTCCTGTGAGTACAGCTTGGTGGACTCTTCTGGTTAGCACTGAAAGACCTGAATGCAGTAAGAACTATGGGCTGTGAGGTTTGGCTTACAAGAGTGAGAAAGAACTTTGTAAGGACTGGGCTCATAGCAGTTTGCATAAGAGGCTTGCTGCGTTCTGCCTGCCTGTGTCCTGAGAACTGGTGCAGCATTGCTTTGTGTAGGAATGGACTGCCATGAGCAGATGGAGATGGCACAGAAAGAAAGGAAATCTTTGGGCTGAAACTGCTCGTTCAGCTGCAATTGTTTGGGAGATTAAAGCCATTGAAGTAGGGAGTCTGAGTGCTGAGGGGGTGTCCTGCTCTTCACAGTTGGCTTTATTCCCCCCCCATCAACAAACTGGTGGCCCACCTCATACTATGAAGTATAACAAACGGAGGAAGAGAGGAGTTCATGAAGTTTCCCCTCCAGTCTGTAGGCCAGAGTGAATCTTTTCCTGACACAAACTAATTTTGGTTCAGTTCTTTCTGCCAGCAACAAGAAACTCACTGTAACAAGGGATACAGTTTAAGGTAAACTTCATAGGAGTAGAATTTAGATTTAACATAAATTATTTAATATAAATCCTGCAAGAGCAGGATTCAGCCATGCTCTAGAACAGTTCCCTTAAAAGGAGCTGAGGTTAGTTTTAAGAAATAGCTGATCCATGTTTGGGATTCATCAAAACTGAGGAGGGGGTAGGAAGAGGAGGGTAGGGAGACTTATACACCAATCTAACCAATAAGGAAAGATATCTTAAAATCCTTATTTTCATGCAGTAAGTTCTCTAGGAAGCCGTGGGCATCATTAGGTAAGAGAGGCCCTGAATAGGGCAGGCAGTGGCCTAATCCCAAGACAAATGGCTCTGACCTGTAACTCCTGGTCCCAGTCATTGGTTATTTCCCACACTGAGCTGTTTGATCAAAGAGACTGATGAGTTCCCCCCAGATAAGACACGCTTCTGTCAAAGCTCTTGAATACCCGCCCCAGGCAAAAGGTAAGACCCTACTGGTGAAGACACCACATATTGTCATCATACAACACCGAGAGACCCTGCTTTATCAAGAATGGTATCCAGCCCCCCAGATGGCAGCATGTGTAGTGCTGGAAAGAGGTAAATAAGCTGCCAGGGGAAGTTAACCAAAGACATCCCAAGAAAGCAGAGGTTGTCGATATTCAACTCTGAATGATGCTACAGGAATGATGAGGAACGGTAGAGACAAGTAACACCAAGAAGTGCTCACCCATGCAACAGTGGCAATCAACCTGGGTGGGTAATCAATGGCGTGTTAATTGGCTAAGTGATCCACTCAGAGGCAGGTAATCATTAACTGGAACTGGGATACATGGCAATCCCATATGAAAACCAAGAACCTTGGCTCCAAGGGGAAATGCCCACTAACCAGAAATCTACAGAGAGGCTATATCCATTAGAATCTCAACAGATTTACAAGGTTTGTCTCATTTAACCTATACTGATCTCACTCTCCATTGGAGATTCTGATTGTATGTTTCAGAAGCCAGTGAGAACCTTGGACAACCCATTCCCAGCAAGCCCATGTAGGAAGGCCCCCAGTGGGGTGGGAACAGATAGGAGGGAAATGGGGATACTAACTTAAGACTTGTTGATACAATGTATCTATTTACTTACCATAAATAGAAAAAAAGGTAAGTCTGGAATACCACTGTATCTTGCTACAAATCCATGAAAATTTTCAACATTACAAGGGGATATCAAAAAAGACTCAGAAGAGTCAAAGTAAAGATACTAAGATTGTCTAAAAGTAGGAACATTTGATAAACAAATAAAATAAGCAAAGCAGGTTAAAAGACATCCAATGTATTTAAGTCTATGGGCTCATTATGTTATTAATTAAAAATAGTGATATTAATGGACACAGGTGAAGACTAGCAGGGACCCAACACATGTTTATGAAAATTAGTAGATGGAGGAACAGAGCTAAATGATTTCACAGATTATGACTCAGCTTAATCACATTTTGAAGAGAGAAAGTCCCCTATAGATACATTTGACTAATAAATAAAGAACAGGAGAGTTCAATTATTACTATTTTTGAAACCTCTAGTTTAATAATGGCTCTAGCCCTATATTGTAAATTGCAGCTAACATCAAAAGGGAGAGGGTTTGATATTTCATTTCTCTAGATCAATGGAGAATATGTACAGTGTTCAGTCCTACCTATAAGACATTAGTACCAGAAAAAATTCCAGTCAAATCCTATGAAGACTTTATGTCTAAATGCCAATTTATAGTAGTATAGCAGATTGAGGAAATTGACATGTTAGCACAAAGTCAATAATGTGCAGCTAGGAGTAGACAATGTGTGATGCATGGCCCAGTGCCTTTAACAAATAAATCCCAGAAAAGGGATGTCTACTATTAACACAGACAACAAGAATAGGGGTGGAGATATAGTCAAGTTGCTAGACTGTTTGCCTAAAATGCGCAGGTACTGGATTTTGTCCCTAGCAACACACACACATACATACACACACACACACACACACACACACACACACACACACACACACACACACACACCAATTACATTGTGTAGATGTCATTTATATCCTAAGAAAAACTATTTTAAAATAACATTATGAGGCATTTTAAGAATACAAGAATTGGGCTGGAGAGATGGCTCAGTGCTTAAGGCACTTGCCTCCAGTGCCTAAGGCTCCGAGTTCAATTCCCGGGACCCACATAAGCCAGACTCACAATGTGGTGGCCCTGGTGCTCTCTCTCTCTCCCTCTCTCTCTCTCTCTCTCTCTCTCTCTCTCTCTCTCTCTCTCTCTCTCTCTCTCAGCTTGAAAATGAATAAACAAAGTATTTTTTTTAAAAAAAGAATACAAGAATCATATTTGATTGTGATAATTAGTGTGGTTATACATTCATAAATGGTGTCCTTTAGAGGCAAATGCAGACATTTATAGATTAAATAAAATGATAGGAGGTCTTGTGTTGGGGGTTGTCGTTCATTATTTTCTCTGTGGGCTCTGGTCGCAGAGGAGGCAGAGCTCACACTGCGGTCCTTTGGTCTGTGGCCAAGCTGGGAAGGAATCAGGGCACATGGGCACGACTAGCAGCTGTATCATTTATTGTATGTGGAGAGGTTATATTTATAGAGAGGAGAAAGCCAGGAAAATTAGGGCCAGGGGAGAGTGAGGGGACTGGTTGGGGCAGGGTGGTAAGTGGGCACATCATGAGTGGATAGGTGGGGGCAGGTAACCTGTGAATGCCTAATTTGCATAAGTTGAGGGGCTTTCTCAGCCCCTAGCAGCGGGAAATACGTGATTCTAGACATGGTTTCAATGGTGATGGTTACAGAGAAATTTGTCACCTGGATCTGTCACCTATTGTCAGCCCTGCTGGGGTGAGAACGCAGGATTCACTGTGGCTTGCTTAGGGAGCCGGGAGTTTTAGGGTTAAGGGTGGAGGGTGGTGAAGCTCCTACCTGAATCTCAGCACAGAGATAACCCAGGGCTTCAGCCTGCCTCGACTTCCCTTAATTCCTTCTCCTCCATGCCCTTTTAGCAAGGTACTACAGGGGGCTCATTTGTGCTGCTGCACATATGTAGAGGTCAAGGGACAACCTTGCTTTCTTTCCACGTTGATTCAAGGTTTGTTATTCACTATTCTCTTCGTGAGAATTAGAAACATGGAGTTTACCAAACTTTTGACCATGTACTATGAGTCTATGAAAAATAGTACTGGCGAAATCATCAAAAGTTAAATCGTTTTTAGTTTTATTTGTTTAGCACTAAGAATGAACACATCAAAGTTAGCATCCTCCATGCTGTGTGTGGGTCTGAATAGAGACCCTGAAAGCAATACTTTTTACAAGCATCTCAGATAGAATTCCATACTTGGGGATTGCCTTCATATGTTACACTCTACTGATTCCTTGAATTTCCTTACTCATTAATTCTCACAGGGATTCTTTTACATACTGATTACAAGCACCATTTTGTAGATGCAAACATGTTAGACATAAAAAAGTAGATCTATTCACAAAGGTAAACCTATTTCTCTTTGAATCAAAAACTCCATCTAGAAAGAAGAAAATGGAAAGAATGAAAACGTCATACTCAGCCATGAAATTGCATGAAAAGATTTGTGCAACAGAATCACATAAAAGAGCTCTATTTCTGTCTGAAGCCTTTTTTAAAGATTGTGTGTGGGGGGCTGGAGAGATTGCTCAGTGGTTAAGGCACTTGCCTCCAGTGCCTAAGGCCCCCGGTTCAATTCCCCAGGACCCACATAAGCCAGACCTAGAAGGTGGTGGCCCTGGTGTGTTCTCTCTCTCTCTCTTTCTCTCTCTCTCTCTCTGCTTGAAAATGAATAAATAAAATATTTAAAAAAAAAGATTGTGTGTGTGAGTGTGTGTGTGAGAGAGAGAGAGTGTGTGTATGTGTGAGTGTGTGTGAGTGTGGGCATAATGCACATGTGGTGGTTTGAACACAACTTCGGGTCCTAATAATTTTACTCTTGACAGTAAATATGTCACTAAAATTATCCCAAGTAAGACAGTAATTCAAGTTCACACAGGTGCTTTGTGTCCTATTAGCACTGAATTAATCCAGGACACTAAATATTTTGCCCCTTCTTCCTGTAGAAGACTAAGATTCCTTTTTGACCCAAGAAATCTTCCCAAGTTCCTTTTATTTATGCATAGACAAAGAAGAAAATCAAATAGAAAGTCAAATTTTCTACTTCTATGCAACCACCCTCAAATTTTATATTAGTATTCAGTGGATTTTTGCCTCTGGGTGACACGTCAAAAGATCACATTTGGTAGGCTGTAATCTCATGGTGGGTTGGGGAGGTGTCTTCAGAAGCCAATTTTGTCATTGAGGCTTCTGTGGAACCTGAGGTTACAAACGTAGGCACACATGTGAGTATAAGAGAGGGTTAATTCTCCACCCCATATCCCAGCAAGAATAAATGAAGCCATATCACTCACCTTTCCCTCACAGCACCCACCTCTTTGAACTGTTTCTTTTTCATGGTATTTTCTCCCTTTCAAAGCAATCCTTAGTTCGAAACCAAAAAGCTTACCTGTAACTTGTTAACGGTGAAAAGGAGAACATTGCGATTTTTTTCCTGAGTCCTACATCTATTAAAGAACATGTGTGAAAATGGATTTTTGAGCTCCTGTTGAGGAAATGAAAAATGGATAGAAACTTTTGCCGCAGAGCCATGGGATTGTTTTACAAGGTTGTGTTAGCAAGGCTAGCCTTTGGAGGGTATTGATCCTCAGTCTACTCCTATCGGGATGCAACATCTCAGCCAGCTTAGCAAGGCTATGCTTTTATATGATGCTGAACTCAGAACTGCACTAATGGTTTATTTGGGGGGTACAGAGAGAGATAATAAGTCTCCAATAATGGGAACTTACTGTGACTACTTACCCTTAGAGTTCATGGGAAAGGAGACCAAAAGCTAGGGTGTCAGGAACATGGGTATTGGTTGAAAGAACTTTAGCTAACAAGCTGTTTGGATTGAAAGACTACCTTGGCCAGGACAGAATTTGACCAAGGAACAATTTGATGAAGTGTGTCATTGATTCAACCCAGGGTGTGTAGCAAGACTTATTATCCTAGCTTCAGTATGTGACTTTCTTCCCTCAAAGCACTTTTTTTTTGATCAAAAAGTAAGAAGCATTTTAATACATTTGAAAATTTTCCTTGGAGACAGCATTTCAAATATTGAAATGAATTCAACTTTTAGGAATTGATAGTAAATAAAAAGAAAAAAGTCTGAAACAATACAACAGTGAAACATGTGTCATATTAAATTATAGCACATGTATTTATTGAATCATTATGAGGAAGAGTTGCAAAAATTCCAGATGCACAGCCTCTGTAAAACTGTCTGTCTTTATTGGCACCAGAAGGTTCATTGATAGTCCAGCTGTCTTGATAAGCTACAGTGAGCTTCACACATGCTACTAAATCAAATCTTAGATATTAGAAATAGGCTGAACCCTCTCAGGTTTCTGTCTTTTTAGAGAAGCACATCATAGTCAACTCTAAGGGTAACTATGGTCTACATTTTAAAAAATGTCCTTTCAGGGCTGGAGAGATGGCTCAGCTGTTAAGGTGCTCACCTGAAAAACCTGAGTTCGGTTTCCCAGTGCCCACAGAAAGCCAGATGCACAAAGTGGCTCACACATCTGGAATTCGTTTGCAGTGGCTAGAGGTCCTGGTGTGCCCATTCTTTCTCTCTCTCTGACTTTCTTCTCTCTATCTCTTTCTGCTTACAAATAAATATATAAAATATTTTAAATGTCATTTCATCTTAGTATGTGTTGAGACACCAGCTTAAGTTTAATTATGGGATTCATGCTAAAACTTTCACACACTTTTTAGTAAACAAGAATACAGAAACCCATGTATTTGTTCCTTATTCTAGGGATGCTACATGTGTTTGAGGAAACCAAACCAAATGAAACCAAAAATTAAGGAAGCCATTGTGATGAAGGCTTTATACAGATCACCTGCTTGAGCAATCTTTGGATAGAAATGTTCCATTCTTCAACGGATGCAAAATTGTGTCTTTTTGTTGTTGTTGTTGTTGTTGTTTTGTTTTTAAACCTTGGTCAGTTATGCCTCTCAGCTTCCTGGATGACCTTGAGTTCTCCTTTCATTATGTTAAAGATAATGGAATTTGATAGCAGGATTGTTTATTAGGGAAATGTGGATCTAACCAAAATGTCCAAAAATATGTTGTTAATGTAAAAATCATGGAACATCTCTCCCCATGATTTTATGCTATTATTAAAATGATTTTATAGATGTACATTACTGACATGAAAAATGTGACTATGTCAAGTGAAAAAGGGTTATAAATTATTATGCAAGTACATTTTTACCAGCACGACAGAGCTTCAGTGTAATTTATATTAGGTGGGACAACCTCGGACCCTTACCTTGGGTTTATTAGCATCATAGATCTTTGCTGAACTGGATTTAGATTTTGGAAAAAGTATTGCCACCATTTTCTCTCACTGCTGGCCTTGTTCCCTATTGTCAGAAAGTCCTCATCACAGGGGATCTAGTAGATTCCCTCAA
>PVHP010027317.1:0-23962 GCA_004024765.1 Zapus hudsonius | reverse complement strand
AGGGGCACATGCATCTGGAGTTCGTTTGCAGTGGCTGGAGGACCTGGCCCATCATACATTCTCTCTTTCGCAAATAAATAAAAATATTTTCAAATGCTATTCAAATGAAATTAGAATACTGTGTGGCACAAATTTCTTTTATTAAAAAATTAAATAATAGGGCCGGGCGTGGTGGCGCACGCCTTTAATCCCAGCACTCGGGAGGCAGAGGTAGGAGGATCGCCGTGAGTTCGAGGCTACCCTGAGACTACAGAGTGAATTCCAGGTCAGCCTCGAATAGAGCGAGACCCTACCTCAAAAAAAATTAAATAATAAAAAGGTTAATAGAAAATGTAAGAGAACAGAGAAGCTGAAACAAGAAAGAACTGATCATAAGCGATCTTGGAGAGGTGTCGTAATGTCAAGGCAGAGATCCAAAGGGACATCTCATAATGAACAATGATGAATTCATTAGAATGTCTTACAGAGCCCAGGGAGATTGCTCAGTGGTCAAAGACGCTTGCTTACAAAGTCGGCTGGTCTGGGTTTGATTGCAGGAGCAAGAGGCTTTGGCACACACATACACACACATATACACACATACATTATTTAAAAAAAATAACATCTTAACAATTCTGAAAGTATCCATTATTATAGAGAATTTTATTTATTTATTTTGAATATTTGAGATAGAAAGAGGCAGACTGAGAGACAGTAGAGGGCACCAGGGTCTCCTGCCACTGTAAATGAACTTGAGAGGCAAGCACCACTTTGTGCATTTGACTTTACATGGGTTCTGGGAAACTGAACCTGGGCTGTCAGGCTTTACAAGCAAACATCTCTAGCTGGGCGTGGTGGCGCACGCCTTTAATCCCAGCACTCGGGAGGCAGAGGTAGGAGGATCACTGTGAGGTCACCCTGAGACTACATAGTGAATTCCAGGTCAGCCTGGGCTAGAGGGAGACCCTACCTCAAAAAACCAAAAAACACAACAAAAACAAAAAAAAAATCAATCAAAAAACCAAACACTGTACCCTGTGGGGGTGGATAATGCTGTGCCCAGAAACCATAGATTATTACAAGAAAATTTCAGTGCCAGGAGTGGGATTCTTTCCAGTGAGTTGTTGGTCAGGAGGTCCCAGAGTCCCCCAGAATATTACAGGCTGCAGCCAAGGCTCTTGTTTTCCCACCCCTAGATGGTAAGACCTTATTGCTGAAGACTCCACACGCTTGGGCTGCAGGTCAGTAAGAAATCAAGCTGGAGCTGAGCTGGAAGCCTCCTCCCCGTTGACTAGCTGTCAGGATATTGGAAAAAGCTATGCAGCCTGTTGGGAGAGGAATGTGATCAATGGTCTTAACCAGCAGTGGATCCTACAAGCTTTACAGCTGGGCAGCCAGGCCAGACGTACCACCTGGTACAGTGGTGGCATGTTTGTTGTGGGGAAAACTAACTGCTTTGTGAAAGGCAGTTTCCTGCAAAGCCTGCTGGCCTGGGTTCAATCTGCCAGCCTCTCATGTAAGCAGGCTTTTGTTTGCAGCAGCGAGAGACCCCGGGATGCCTATAGTGTAAATGAACAAATCTTTCCACAGGTGGGCTGGAGAGATGGCTCAGCAGTTAAAGTTTCTATTCCCACATCAACTGACTGCAGGTCTCACAACTCATAACCCACAACCCCATGGTGAACACCAGCAACCCCACCGAGGGCGGCCCTCAGTGGACTGGGGGCAGGAAGGAGGCAAATGATGGTATCGATTCATAATTTGTCCATACAAAGTTAAAATAAAATAATTAAAAATATACCCCAAGTTGATGGTGTCGACTTCAAGAATAAAGTCAATTTAATTCAGAAAATAAGACAGAAACACTTTCCGGCCCATTTTCTAAGGCAGATTTCACTCTCATACCAAAACTCGGTGTTACCAGAAAATCAGTATCACACACGAATGCAGACATGAAATCCTCCACAGAAGTTAGCAAATTAAATCCACCAATATGTAAAACTAATAATATGCCGTGAGCAAGTATTCTAGGAGTTGGAGGTTTATTTTAACTTTACAGCATTAACCCATGGACTCTGCCACATCAATAGAAAGTTTAAAATTTTATATAGATCCCTCATTAAATACAGAGAAATATTTGCTAAAATCTCTAACCTGTGACTGTCAGAACCCTTAGCAATCAAGGACCGAAGACACTCCTTACTCTTGACAGGGCAGTAAGGATAACCTCCATGAAACCTCGTAGGCTATGGGAAAGGCCTAAGGCTCCCCCACTGTGATGGGAATAGAGTGGCTTCTGCCACTGCTGTCCAAATGGTATTGGAGGTTCTAGCAAGGTCAAGAAGCCAAACAAGAAAAGAAGTACCAGTATCAGCCCCTATAATAGAATACCGCGTGCAGAATCCTTAAGAAGTTACCAGGAATGAAAGGACAGAGAAGCTAAGAACCGGCATGTGAATTAGAAAGGCCATTCCATAGATGTGCTGGTGTACAAGACGTTCCCCACGGCCTCATGAGTTTTGGACACTTCATCCCTAGCAGGTGGCAATTTTGGAAAGTTGTGGGGGCCTTGGAAAGTGGACCTTGATGGAGGAGGTGTGTCACTGGGGGTGAGTCCAGCCCCACTGGGTGAGCTCGCTCACGCTTGCTGCTCTTGTCCTGGTGCTGATGAAGAAGTGATCCAGTTGTCTGCTCTGCCCTGTTTTCTCCCTCACGATGAAACTTCCCCTCAAAACTGTAAGCCTGAAATCAACCCTTCCCTACCATGGGTGTGTGTTTTGTCCAGAAGTGAGAGGGTAACTGCTATGACACACTAACAATAAATTATTGGCGCCGGGTGTGGTAGTGCACGCCTTTAATCCCAGCACTCGGGAGGCAGAGGTAGGAGGATCGCCATGAGTTCAAGGCCACTCTGAGACTACAGAGTGAATTCCAGGTCAGCCTGGGCTAGAGCAAGACCCTACCTCGAAAAACCAAGAAAAACAAACAAAAATAAATAAATTATTGGCAAATGAAACTAAGATAAAATAACATAGCCAGGTGTGATGGTGCACGCCTTTAATCCCAGTACCCAGGAGGCAGAAGTAGAATTATTGCTGTGAGTTCAAGGCCAGCCTGAGACTACAAAGTGAGTTCCAGGTAAGACTGGGCTAGAGTGAAACAAAAAAAGAAAGAAAAGAAAAGAAAGAGAGAGAGAGAGACAGACAGAGGAGACCGAGACAGAGAAGGAAGGAAGGAATGAAGAAAGAAAGAAGGAAGGAAGGAAGGAAAGAAAGAAAAGAAAAAGTATTTAGGGGGCTGGAGAGATGGCTCAACGGTTAAAACACTTGCCTCCAGTGTCTAAGGACCCAGGTTCCATTCCCCAGTACCCACATAAGCCAGATGCACCAAGTGACGCATGCATCTGGAGTTCATTTGCAGAGGCTAGAGGCCCTGGCATGCCCATAGTCTGTATCTCTCTGCTTGCAAATTAAGAAATAAAATATTTTAAAATATTTATCAATAAGTACAAAGTGTGTATGCTCAAAGTAATAAAACACTGCTGAGAGAAATCAAGAACACCCTAAATAAATGGCAGGTGAGGTGTCTGTTCCCCTCAGGCATATCTAGGTGGTAGATTCAGTCACCCCCTCAGACTCCCATCCTGATGGTGTGGCTTCCTTGCTCCGCTGGATATAGGCTTCTTCTCTGCCTCCATTGTTCCCACCCAGCCCAGCACCACCCAGGGGCTGCACAGTCAGAGACAGCTTAGGCAGAGACATGTGTGTGACTCCCTGCCATCCATGAGGTAAGACCCAAGGTCCCATGAGGCCCCCCCACCTACCTCTTCAGCACAGGCTCATCTGTGAGAGGGCCTGGCCCCTGCCCTGACCCCACCGATCATCTGCCAATCAATGAACAGCCCTGCTTCTTGCTCACATGTTCACACCCCTAAGGTGCATCACGACAGGGCACTGGGCATCTCTGCCACATCCCAGTTACTGCTATGGCCATGGAACCCGCCACTCAGTATGTGCTGTGGGGTCTTCAGGATGAAGATAGGGTGAGGCATGAGATGACGGGACATGAGTGTCCCTCCTGCCTGATGTCCTTGCTGGGCCCAGACGATGAGGGGCAAGTCACGTCGACTAGAACAGAGACACAGGCACCTGCCCAGGCCCTGGGAACCTTCTGGGCACAAACACTGGTCCCTGACACAGCAGCCTCTACTCAGCCCAAGCTAGGCACACCTTCCTGGTACCAAGGTGGCTTCCTGTCCAGCCTGCAGAGTAATGAGTGTTCCCGAGGCAGTTCAGGGGGTGACAGGTCACCAAAAGTGAAAGGAAAGGCTTTGAGCATGTGGGGGAGAATGGACGTCACCCCACTTTGCTGTGGGTCGGAAATGTCACAAGGAAGAAACTGGCTTTTTTCTTATCTCTTAAAACCACAACAGAAGAGGTACACAAATGCCTCCATTCTTGTCTCTCCTTTTCCTGGAAGAGGAATATAAAGGGATTCGCCCTTTTCCAGAAAACCTGTCCCACCCATCTGACATCAGAGAGCTTACATAAAGGACCCTAACCTGGGCCTCAGAGTGGGCGGCCTCATCTTTTGGGACCCCCCTTTGCTTCCTTAGGCAAGAGCTCTCTGCCTTTCTCCCTTGAGATCTACCTATAATAAAGTTTCTCTAAAGCTTATCCTCTGGTCTGTGGATTTCAATTCTTTAAGAATTCATGACAAGAATCTGGAGGCCACTGAGTCAGCGAGGGCTTCGTGCGGCCCTAGTTCCCGAGTTACTGCCCATCCAAGAGCAAAGACACCCCAAAATTCTGTATCACATCAGCAGCTGAGAGTGAACCTAGCCTGAGCCCTGTCCTGGGTGGAGGGACGGCACACGTTCCTAAGCCTCATTCCTGTCCCCCTAGGACCCTGAGCCAGCAGGCCATGTAGTCCCAGTCCGGAGCCGAGCCCACTGTCTGTGGGGAGACTGCCTCTTCTTTCTGAGGACCAGAGAGGAAGGGTACATGCAGAGGGCTGAGTGGCAAGGCCAGCTATACAGCCAAAGCCTGTCCTCCAAATCAGAGCAATCCTCTCCTCTAACAGCTATATTGGGGACTCTGTGAAGGGTCCAAAGGACTCAGTGATGCCCAGGAGCAAAATGACTCTTCTTTAATTTCAAATCACAGCAAGGCTGGCTTAAATCTGGCAAATACTAGGAGAGGATAAAACCAGAAAATGCTGTCGAGTCTCACATAGGACACTTGGCAAGGCATTTATGAACACGGGAGAGCAAGAGACCAGTGACAGCATCTGCCTCTCACCGGGGCTCTGCCTGCTGCTCCCATCCCACTGCGCCTCTTGCCCCAGCCAGGACCCACCAGAACCTCTATACTCACCCCAGAAGCTGAAGTCCCTTGATGCAGACCAAGGTCTAGGGGAGGAGGGTGAGCCAGGGCATAGAGGGGGAGATGCCCGAACCACGCTGGGTACTTTCTCGCCACCCTGCAGCAGGAAGTGGCACCGGGAAGGGGCTGGGCTGGTGGGGTCAAAGTCTGCCAGAGGGAGGCATTCTCAGGCATACACCCAACTTACCTGTCTGAATTCGCCACCCTCATCCCTTCCTAGCATGGGAGACATGGCCTGCACCCCAGTCTGCTCAGCAGGCACCCTGCAGCCCTGGACACCATGGGCAAGACAGACCCTGTCCTCCATGTTCTAGGGAGTCCCAGGTGCCTGGCTCAGGCAAGAATTCAGGGAAGGCACGAAGTTTTTGTCAGAACAGTCCTAGTTTGGAAGGTGGGCAAGGCCACCGGGGACCCTGAGGCTGTTAAGGACAAGCAGGTGGGCACCCCAGAGCTGCAGGGGTGCTGCCAGGCTCTGAGTTCCCATGGTGGGGCCACGAGGAGGTGATTAGGACAGGTGGAGCCCTCATGCGTAGGAGTAGTTTCTGTGATAGTTAATCTTGTCAACTTGACAGGAGTCAGAAGCACTTAGGAAACATACATCTGGGTCTGTTTGTGATGGTGTTTCCAGGCAGCTTTAACTGAGGAAGGAAGACCCACCCTGGATATGGGCAGCGCCATCCCATGAACTGGGTCTCAAACTGAATAAAAAGGAGAAAAGCTGAGCCCAGCATGCCTCACACGGCTTCCGGAAGGCAGATGCAATGAGACCAGTTACCTCATGCTCCCTCCCACAAGCACGTCCTTCCCTTCCTTTCTCTGGTCTTTCCATCTCTTTCTTTGGGACACCATGGGAAGGCTTTCTCCAACACGCCCTCTTTCTTTAGTTGTTAGTTTAGAAGTCACTAATACAGCACCTTTATAGGAAGGACCCAGAGACCCCCTCCTTCCCCCCACCATGTGTGAGCTAGAAAGCAGCCCTTACCAGTCACTGGCTCTCCTAGATCTTGGCCTTGGAATTCCAGACCCCAGAGTGTGGGAAATAGACTTCTGGTGTTTGTAGCCACCCCAAGGGAAGAGTCCACAACCTTGGTGGCTGAGCAAAGGGCTGTGGCTCCCTCCTCCTTGGGTGGGACAACCTCGAAGCACAGCGAGGGATGGATGTGATCCCAGTAGCTAGACATGACGACAGAGTTGAATGGTCCTGTAGCCAGGCTACAGCTTGAACGCAACCTGGAGGCTCCTGCTCTGTCCCACTCTGCCCCCCCCCAAAGCAGCAGTCCTGGTTCTTTGGCCCATTCCTCAGGGGTCTCCTTCAGGAGTGGGGGTCTGTCCCATGGCCATGGAGCTTTGAACAGAGATGGGTCCTAAGGTCTTCTGACCCCTAAGCAGATGTGCCTCCAAAAGCAGCTTGGAGAAGCTCACTGGCTGGAGGCTCAGGAAGCACCATTCCCTGGGGCGGCCTTCCAATCACTCCTGCTTGCCTCCTGAGAGGCCAGAGGGCACCCTCCAGGAAGCTGTCCAGTGGAAGGGAAGTACCTCCCCAGAGCCCCCTGTGATGGCACTGAAGGAAAAGGGTAGAAAATAATAAACATGATGGCAGGGGAGGAGCAGGAGGGAGCGCCACAGGAGTGTTCAGCAGCTCCTTAAGGTCTACTTCAGCTCAGGGAGCGGCCCTGCCCAGGTGGCGTCATGAAGGATCGGGCATCTTGGCCCCTCGAGTCCCCCCTGCCAGGGTAGCTGGGGCCAGTCCAGTGTCTTAGGGTGACTTTTTCCTCCTTCCATCCAAACATCTCGGTCCAAATCCGGCTCGTGTGCTTCCAGAGAAACTGACCCAGTCAGAACAGCAGTGCTCTGAGCTGTGGAGCTGGTCACCCAGTGCCCACTGGCAACAAGGACCTGTCACTAGTGAGACAGTTGGCCTTGGATGATTGCCACATTTGTTGTTGTGATGCTCAGTCAGAAGGTACCCATGGGAAGGGCTGTGCAGGTGGCTCAGAGCACTGCATGTACAGATGCCAGAGGAGATAGAGGAGGAAGGGGGCTGTGGGGGAGATGAGCAGCTAGGAGCTAGCAGCTACGGATAGGGGAGGGGAGGCCCCTGGGTGACACCGGGGGACACGGTGTCTGTGGAGCCTTGTGGAAAGCCCAGGTCATGCCTTGCCAAGTCACAGACCTGCTCCCATGCTAGTCCTGCTGGCCAGCTGGTTGTGGGAACCACTACTGCAGGGCTCGGCTTGCTAAGGGAGGTGGGTTTGAGACAGACTGCTAAAGAGTATCGACTGGGTGATAGCCCTGGTCCACCATAGGCCAGGAGGCAATCACAATACTGGCAAGGCTGAGGACCCCAAGGCGTAACACAGAGCTACAGCATGCCAACAGGACCAGTGAAACAGATCAGCAACCAGGCACCACTTGGCAAAGCCACTCAAGGACAGTGGGAGTGGTCACTCCAGTGGAGACCGAGTCCTGACCTGCATGACATGCCTGAAGCCCACAGTGGTGACCAGTACTTCCCCAGGGGTTGTGGCCCTTTTCTTGATGGCTGTGCGCTGAGAAGAGGGACCGTCAATAGGAACACAGGTCAGCCTATGTTGACACTGGCTCTCAGGGTGGGATGCAGGACCATTCATGTGAGCCCACCTCCTGGATTGAAACATAACTGCGATTGACCCATGGGAGCCTCCAACATTCTTCGTCGTGTCGCTGAGGGTAGAGGTAGCAGCCAGGAAGGCCCAGGAGTGCAAGTGAGGCCCTTGGTAACTCTAAAGATGAGGGCATCCCACCATGTTCCCATGGGATTTGGGTGGCCCTGCCAGAGCAGGGCTGCTGGAGAACGCTGGATGCACGGAGCAGCCAATCAGCTCTCCGCTTTCAGGTGGCGAGAGGCAGGTGTGCCAGGAAATCTCGGCCATGGAGCCAACATCACATGTGCAGCAGTACAGCCTCTGCTGTCGTACAGGACAGGGATGGACCAGCAGCGTGTGTCCCCTGGGAGGAGCACAGACCAGCTATGAATCTATGTGGATGGTCCACACCCCGCTGACCGAGAAGGGTGGAGGCGATGCCCTCCTACTGGGCAGTGTATCCTCAGGTGAGGACCTGCTCTACCCGAGTCCAGGCCTTCCCGAGAAGACTCCTAGAAAGAGCAGGTGACCACGACATCCTGCACAGCAGCATGACCCTACCACTGTCACCCCCCCCCCCAGGGCTCGAGCCAGCAGGATGCCTGCCACTGACTATATGAACTAGAACCACATTCCTGGGTGGGAAAGGCTACCTCAGAGTTGAAGAGCCGTTGAGGCCTTGTGTCTCTGGCTGACAGCATGTACCTGACAGGACCACATGTCCGGAATGAGGAGCCAGCTAGTTCCGGCCTCTGCTTGCTCTCCCGCTGCATTAGCCCGGCACTGCCAATGTGATCCGTCAGCACTTTCAGTGGCCAGTTCTTACTGTGGGCAGAGTTCCCATATTGGGTGGACCTGGCTTCCCCTGAAACCAGCATGGAAGCAAGCAGTCTGGGGAGTTGCTGTGAGAACAGGCCTATACAGGTTTTGACAGCCGTGATGGCTGGGCTCCAACCCAGAGGCTACTGGTCATATTGGGATGGGGCTTCAAAGACCTGGAAAGCCCCGGTCCCTAGAGGTCTGGAGGGTGGAGGATGTGCTGGACATGAAAGGGCCAGGTAGCTTTCTATGAGGCCTCCCCTGAGCACATACCCCTTAAAAGATGACCAGGACAGCAGGGGTTGACACCAGGCTCAGGGCCTTGCTAATCATGGAGGACACAGGTTCTAAGAGGAATCAGCCCTTCCCATCCAGCATAGTCCCTGCTCAGAGACGTCCCTCTTACCATGGGAGGGGAGGAAGACCCAAAGAACAATCCAGACCCCACAGCCCAAGTGCATCCAGATCTGGGGATCCACGCGGACCTCAGCCCCCACCCCCACAGGTCGTCTGCTTCACAGCCACCGCAGGTCTTTCTTGCCTTTGCCCTGATCTTCATTATTCCCAAGCCCACCCATCTGTTTTGCCCCTCCTTCTTCTAGCCAGACCAGACCCCCGTGCCTCCCACACCTTGTGCCGACCCTTCTAAATTCTCCTTTCCATTTTCTACCCTCTCCAGAGCCCGTGCTGCCCATCCAGCCACACCCTCAGTCTGTTCCTTGGAAGCTGATTCAGCCTTGGGCTTTGTGGAACAAGACCAATTCCTAAGTTCTCGTGTTTATTTACAAAATCACATCCTAAAAATATTTCAAGTAATAAATAGTTTCCAACATGTCACAATATGCCCCACCTG
Organism: Zapus hudsonius; assembly: GCA_004024765.1. Lineage (NCBI taxonomy): Eukaryota > Metazoa > Chordata > Mammalia > Rodentia > Dipodidae > Zapus > Zapus hudsonius. The sequence goes on along the minus strand of PVHP010027317.1, from coordinate 14,303 downwards.
GTATAAGGCTTCTGCAGTCAAGAAAAGATGGTGTGGCCCTGGAACCCTGGAATCTTTTGGTTTCGGATGAGGAGCAGGTGCTACTTGGAGGTCTTGGCCCTTCTGCAGCACCTGCTGGACCTCATATGGTATCTGTCCAGGGCAGAGCACCTCACGTGGGCCCCAACACAGTCACTCCGTAGAGGAGAGAGGCAGACTAGGTGCAGAACTGGCAGGCCATGCATGTGGATGCCCAGCTGCTGGGAGTGGCAAACCCCCAGGCCCCAGCCCTGGGCTGGCAGCACAGGCCATAACATGTTCAGGCTTTCATCACTGCCATGAAGGAGACCTGCAGGAGGACAGGAAGAGGTCGGGTGCTGCCCTCCCTTCCCCACCCTCCAGACACCTCCTGGAATGAGAGGTAGCCCTGGCCCCTGTAGGCACTCCTGTGACTCTCAGGGAATGGAACTGCAGCAAAGCAGATGAGCCAGGTGGGGTGCCGATACAAACCTCCTGGAGGAGCTGGTCCAGCATCTCCTGGCTGCGGATAGACTGCCTGCAGGGAGAGCCGCAGGTCACCACAGAACACACTTTGCCCACCTCCCACCCAGCCCAGGCCTTCCTTAGCTAAGGCCTTAGACCTGCAGGGAGCCCCAAGGCCCATATGCCACCTCCAGTCTCTGCAGCAAGGTAGGTACTGGGTTTGTGGGGCAAGCAGGAGAGACCCACAAGGGAAGAAGGTGGGTGTGAAGATGCCGAGGATCCCAGCAAGGCCTGCAGCCCCACCTACCTGTCTATTCTGGTAGCTATGGTCACTGTGAAGGTGCCCTCTGTGTCTGGTAGGTAGGTGGAAGGCACAACCCTGTAGGACCCTGTGGACAGCAGGCAGAGCCGGCTGACTTCCTGGGCATAGCGATGTGGCACACAGCTTAGAAGGGGCTCTTGGAGCAGCAGGGGGCGTGTATCCTGGTTCTCACCACCTGCTGGAACCTAAAGAGATGGCGGGCTCAGCTGGAGAGGCTGGCATAGCATGGCACTGTTTGCCCTCAGCTGAGAGCACACTGCCTATGGCCATGGCTGGCTGGCAGCATCTGCTTGGACCCAGGGCACCTGATGCTCCCAAGGCTCCCAAGTCACACCCCTTTGCTCCTTTCCTGAGGAAGCACTGCCACCTCCTTCCGAGGGCCAGGCCATCCTTGCTAGTGGTACCCAAGCCTGGAGGAACTAGGGTCTGTTGGACACACTGGCCACTGCCCAAGCACCCCAAGAGTGCATGGATGGGGCCCTGGGCAGGACTTTTCTGAGCTCTGGGTGGTCTGGCTCGAGATCTCAGGAGGCTCCCTCCAGCTCTCTTGGATGCATTGGTTTACCATTCTCAAAAGGCACAGAATCTTCTTAGTCAAAAAATCCTCCCCTCCCAGGTGACTCGCAGGCCAAGTTCATGTGTCTTCAAGCCCACAAGGAATCCTGACACAGTATGACAACACATCCAGAGCTCAAGCCACCCTGAACACAGCCTCATGTGGGAGGGGAGCTACGTCACCATGGACTCTGTGACCGGTAGCTTCCGACCTAGCACAGCAGCTCTCCCTTTCTCAACTATAAATCTGCCCAGAGTGTGTTCCCTGGTCCAGTGGTCAAGAGGTAGAACAGAGCAAGGCTAAAGCAGCACTGGGGGAAGTGTAAGACTCCCTGGTCCTACCCAGCCCAGGCCACCTGCAGGCAGAAGGACTGGTGCAGGCAGTGGAGCTCCTGGGCCAAGTGAGTCCTCAGCGAGGCCCCACAGTGTGGCCTCTCCTCCCTTACCTGCAGCTGCCCTGGGCCGACAGCCCTATTGTAGAGTTGCTAGGATACAAGTCTCCCTCCTGCCAACTTCAGCTCCAGCCTCTCCCTGTGGATTCCTGCAGACTCAGGTGCCATGGTGGGATGGAACAGATGTCCTGAGCCAGACCCCCCAGAGCTCTTCCTCCATCATGCTGGCTGGTGTCTCTGGAATCTCTCAGCTTACTGGCTGTGGCTGTGGCTGTGGCACCCGGCCAGCAACGGGCCATCAAGTCGAGCATGGGTCCCTCTCTTTTCTTCCCTAGTCTGTGTCCTTCATGGCCCTCCCCATCAGAAGCCCAGATCATCACTTCAGTCTCCCTGGCTACCGCTCTAAGGAGCCTGACCTGGAGCTCTCAGTGACACAGGAAAGGGCGGGTGGTAGGACCTGGCACAGCTCCTCGGTATATGACTGCTGCTCGTGGCACAAATTGGCAGGGCCTCCCTGAAGCCACTGCCTGGGATGCAAATGACAGAGCCCAGCCTCTGCACCGCAGCAGCGGAGGCCTGGGGCCGCTCACCTGGAAGACATGGAAGCCGATGGGGTGGAGCTGGCTGTCACCAGGCCAGCAGTGCTGAAGCAGAGTGATGCGCACGTAGCGGGCACCAGCGCCCTCGGGGATGGAGAAGGGGAAGCAGGGGTTGCAGGAGTAGGAAGCAAAGTTCCTGCTGCCCCCGGCTGTCTGGCCAGCTCTCCAGCAGCCCCGCAGCTGTGTGGTCTCCCACTCGCCTGCAGGCAGGGCTGCTCCAGGGGAGGCACCCTTGGAGGCTGTCCTGACGGCACTGTTGGGAGGACAAGCCTGAGTCCTACACTCAGAAGAGCCCCTGCTCCTCCCAGGCCTCAACTCAGATGGCACTGTTTCCTCACCTGAGGGAGACTTTACCAGTAGAAAAGACTCGGAGCAGGAACTGCCCTGGCATGTCTTTTAGGAAGGTGCTGGGGACAGCCAGGTAGTAGCCTGGGGAGAGCTCACAGCGCAGGTGGACCTCACGGTCGTATGCATGGCACGTGGTGCCAGCAACAGGGGGTGCAGACAGGACCCTGGGCAGGCTGACTCGCCGCTTCTCCACCTGGGAACGTGAAGGCAGAAGGCTGAGAGCAGAGCCAAGAGCCTCGGGCTGCTGCCTCTCTGCACTCCTGGCTCAGGCAGACAGGTCTCAAGCTCCCAGGGGAGAGCCTGTTGCCCCCATCCTCTCAAGCAACAGTTGGAAATGCAGCTTTCCTCAGCTTCAGCCACATGTAACAGACCAATCTAGACAGGGCTATGCTCAAAAGACCATGGCCAATGCAGCATGGGGATGGGTGGATAAGGGACTTTCCAGCAATGTCCACTGCAAGAAACAGGGACCTTAAGGTAGACCATCCCCACAAAGGACAACTCTGTCACGATGCACCAGCTACTGAACAAGCGAGCAGCAGGTTCCTGACCCACCTGTAGGAAACAGCTACTGGCTCATAAATTAGCTGTGTCTGAGACTGACTTCAGAACAATTATGAGCTCAGCGTCAAGATCGAAGGGAGGGCCAAAGAGAGGGAGGGAGCAGTGGTGATCTCTGGAGGACATCGGGCAAATGGCTCAGGATCAGTCGACCCTGCAGCAGCCCCTCTTGTCCTGGCCTAGGGTGAGTCCCCCTACTTCCTACACTCCTGCTGGCCAATGCCTTGAGGGTCAGAAAGGCAAGCCCCAGATCAGAGCTGAGTCTGTTGAACCATCAGGTGTCTGAGGCCCACTGAGGCCAGAGGACATGGGAGATGGGACCCTTGGAGGTCGCCCATGTGCAAGTGAGAGCGTTCTTCGGACCCAGGCTTCTAATCGGCCTGCATACCCATCCACCATGGGACAAGCAGATAGTTACCTTCCAAATGTGCAGGCCTACAGCCTGGTAGTCCTTGCCTGGGAGGCTACCCAGGGTAGCGCTGGCACCCACTGATGCCTGGAGATGGCGCACTGAACACCTCTGGGGTCTTTGCAGGACAGCCACACACACCTCACTGGGTTCCAAGAGCCGCAACCAGAACTTGGGGTTGCAGGGAAAGCAACTGTTGTTTCGGCAGCCTCCAGCGGACTGCCCTGCAACCCAGGCACCGGGCAGCGACCGTGCATGACACAGCACCTTCTCTAGTGGGAGAGCACATTCGTCAGAGATGCCCCCGCCCCTGCCCCGTGCCACTGCTCCACATGCTGAGGCAGAGCACACCAGCAACAGTCAGCCCATCCATTTCTCTCCTCCAGCTCCCGGGTCAGCGACTGATGCCCAGGAAGGGCTATTCCAGGGTCCCTGGTATGCCTGCTTGGCTCAGTCTCCTGACCTCTGAAGGCAGAGTCCACTCCTGCTGGTCCTACCTGTGTAGAGGCTCTGCAGGTGTCCAGCCTCTGTGACCGGGTAGCCAATGGTGACCTCATCAAACTCCCTCAGGAACTCCTCTTCTTCCACCCAGAACTCTCCCTCCTTGAGCTGGGAGAGCAGCTCAGTCTGCTCTGCTGGCTCCACCTGGCTCCACCCTTTGCCCCTGCAGGGAACCTCATTTCAGCACAAGCCTCTTGTGAGAGCTGGGCTGTAACTGCCAAGCAGGACAGAGGGAACCTGGGGGACTGAGAGCCCTCAATTTGCCTTTAGCCCCCGATGGTCTGCTCCACTCCCCTGCTAAGATGTGGCTATGGGAGACAACCGACACCTCTACGCAGTGGGCATCCACTGGAACCTCTCTTTCCCTCCCACGACGACAATGGCCCTCTGGCCTGAGGAGTGGCCACTCTGCCTCCACATGAAGGAATAAAGCGCAGTTCTACTCAGCAGTACCAGGCCCAAATGAGCTCAGAGGAAAGTTGGGGTCAGGAGCCAGGGAGCTCCAGGTCTCAAAGGGATCCTGCTTTAGTTGGATCTTAAAACAGACCTGAGGACTTTGGTTGTAGGCCACACACCATCCTGTGGATAGCCAAGATAGGACCCCAGGCTTGCCAAGACCCAGACAGAAACATGGGGGTGTATAAGTCCGTGCTAACTGGGTCTTGTTGAGAAGGCCAAATGCTATTCTGACAGTGGTCAGATAGGCATTGGGGTTCAGACACTCCCAGGGGGCCTCCATCCATTTTGTGGCAACATGGCCTCCTAGCACTCACCCCTCTCGCCAGAGCCCCTGCCAACAGCGCCGGCCCCAGGGGTTCTGTATCCGCAGCAGGAGGATGCCCTGGCCACTCCGACTCCAGAGCTCCCTCAGGTCTGAGATGATGAAGGCATGGAACTCCCCCAGGTCCCTGGCACCTGTATGAGGAACAGCTTGGTCCTGTGCAGGACAAACAGGCCTTCCTTGCCTGGGAGATGCCCTGGGTCTTCACAGACCACGAGAGCTCTGCTCCCAAAACAGGCCAGCTACTTGGGACCTTGGTGGCATCCTGTGTCACAAAGGCTGAGGACTGGGCCCTGGACCCTGCCACCAGGGCCTGGTGTTTCTGAGTCCCAGCTATCACCACGTGTGTCAGTGAGAAGCTTCGATTGTCACCACTACTATTGTCAGTGACATGGCTAATGTCACGAATAACCAAGAGAGCCCAGCAAAGCTGGCTAGAGACGGGATACTCGAACCAGAAGTCAATGGGGAGGACTGGGGCCAAGAAGTACTCCACTTGGCCAGAGACCTCAGGGCAGAGGGACACTGCTGTGGAGGAGACAGAGAGCAGGAGCACTCTGGGGAGGGCTGAGGCCAGACAGGTGGCAGGAGCTCCCAGGCCTCCTGGGACTGCAGCCACCTCTCTCAGTGGCCCCTGCAGTCCTAGCCCTTGGCACTTCAGTGGGCTCCAGCAGCTTTGTCAGGGAGAAGATGGCTCCAAAACTAGAAGAACAGGAATTAGCCATCCTGAACTCTGGGGACAGCTGTGAGAGCTGCTGGTGACTGACTCAGTGGGGCTCAGGTGCAGAGGCCATGGCCTGCACACTTGCTACAGCTCTCCATCCCTACCTCGGGATCTGCCTTGGGGGTCCTGGACCAAGGCCTTGCTATGGCTCTCCATCCCTACGTCAGGATCCGCCTGTGGTGACCCACAGACCACCAATGTACTTCACTTTATTTTGATGGACATATTTTTGTATCAAAGTTATATTATGAAAATTATCCTAGGGGCTGGAGAGATGTCTCAGTGGTTAAAGGCACTTGCTTGCAAAGCCTGCTGGCTTGGATTTGATTCCCCAGTACCTAAGTAAAGCCAGATACCCAAAGTGGTACATGTATCTGGAATTCATCTGCAGTGCAGGAGGCCCTGGTGTGCCCATATTCACTCTGTCTGCCTCTTTCTGTTTCTATCTCAAATTTTAAAAATTTATTTTAAAAATTACCCAAAATGTGAATAAAAATGTTCACTGCATTATTATAATTATATCCAACATTAAGGGGAAAAATCATGAGGAAACCCTGGCAGGTCTATTAGTGAAATAAGACATGAACAAAGTTCATGTAGTAACAAAGAAGATGGTACATAATATAAATAATAAAATGTTTATACATTCACAAAAAACTGAAAAGTCATAAGTGGTTATATTCGGGTGATCGTTTCTTTTTTTCTTTGTAAACAAACTTTCCTTAATGAACCTTAATGAATGCCACTAAAATGAAACCTGGGTTTGGACTGTGCTGGTTCGCCAGCTGGGACAGGGATGCCCAACAGGATCGGCTGACATGCGGCTCCTGCCCTCTGCTTACTAAGCCTTTCTCAAGCCATAGGGATCACGGCCACCCTCCTTGTTCTAGGTAAGTCTGGTCAAGAAAGAAGAGGCTCATTTCCCTCTGGAGAAGGGACAGCCAGGGAAGATCACAACTCGGTTCAGCCTTCTCAAGGACAGATTTCCTTCCTCCTCCTCCTGACAAGGCCACACAGGCAGCTCCATGCTGAGCAGTACCCAGGGGAAGAGGGCGTGGCCACAGCCTTACCTGCTCTGGGGCTGAGCACGGAGCAGCTGATCAGACATCGGTCCTTCAGGTGGAGCAGCTGCCGACACGTCCTGTGTTCCCAGCTACCCGGTCTGTCCCGTTGGCCACTGGCTCCCGCTGCCTCCTTCAGGTTCCACCTTTCCGCCAGGCTGCCAGTGAGGTCTACCAGGGCGTCCGCCACCTGTCCTGCCCATAAGTGCTCATAGGACCCATGGACCCTAAGGAACCATAAGCACACCAGACGTGAGCCTTCCTCCGGGGATTCCTGCCTTTCCTGCTGCCCAAATCATCTTCCAACCCACTGCCACTGCGCTTCGATTCCCCGTCTACTTCCTGTCTACACCTGGTCTCACCTGTCCTTGCAATCCTTGGCCTATTTAAGGGTGAGCAAAGGGTAAGGAAGAAGGGTGCAGAGGCTCTATCGCTCAAGCTCTGCAATCCCCAGAGCTGTCACACCCACCAGCCTTCCAAGCCCCTCTGTTCAAATGCCTGCATTTAAAATGCCCGTTCACTCGGACTTGAGCGCAGGACTGTGCAGGCAGGTGCTGCTCCACCGGGACACATCCCTCCCAGCAAGTGGGTGGCAGGCCACTTGTCCTGAACGCTTAAGACACAGACATGGTGCACTTGTCTGTGGGGGCTGAGGAAAGAAAAGGACATGCATGCCCTCTCTTTGTAGAGGTCATGAATCCTGCTGGCCTCACAAATGTGGGGAGGAAAAAGAAGGGATGGCAACAATGTTCATGTGACCCCGAGAACATGGGACTCTTCTGTCCAAGGCAGGTGAGAGGGGCTTGAGGAAACCCCAGGTGCTGAAGCCGCCCATCCTGGCCTTGTCATCTTGACTCAGCACACGTACTTGGCGTAGGCCTTTTCTAGTAAGGGAAGCCAGAACACATCCTCTCTCTGGCACCGGGAGAAGCAGAGTCTCCCTGAGAGGCAAGGCAGACGGTCATCTATGGTCACCTCCTCCCAGTGTCCAAACTGCCAAATTCGACAGGTGAAGAGGCCTTGGTACGACTGATCAGACCAGCTTGGTTGTCCTGGAGGGAACACCTACCATGTACAGAGAGGCAAAAGGACAGCATGAGACTCTGGCATTGCCTGGTGCTCCTCAGTGTCCCAACCACAGAGTGAACACAAGCATTCCATGGGCACCTGAGACACCAGCATCACCCATGCTCCTCAACATCCTACAGTGTGGCCACAGAGGAAGACCCAGACACCTGAGACACCAGCATCACCTGGGATCCTCAGCCTCCAGGCACAGTGTGACCTTGTGGAAGCACTCCAGACACCTGACAAGGACTAAGAGCTCTGCTGGATGTCACACCAAGTGTCCAGTCATGGCAAACTCAACAACTGGACACCAAATCCAGACTCTTCATGTAAATAACCCAGAACTGCGCTGAGAGTACCAAGTGTCCCCAAAGCTTAAAGTCAGTCATTAGCTTTTGCCGGCCCAAATATTCATTTGACCTGAATTTAAAGCAACCATGACTTTGGTAGATAGGAGAGACAAGGCTGGCTGCAAATACCAGGTTGCCACAGGTCTACCAGTGCTTCCTGCTGCTCAGAGCCTTCAATACCCTAGCCACCCGCTCAAATAAAGCCAGGCAGGTGTCTGCGTGCACACACAATCAAACTCCAAATCACCTCAACTGACCCTACGCTTCAGGCTGACCTGCCCTTTTATGCCTAATGTGTGTCTCTGGCCTGAGGGGTCTTCGGTCTCTGCCTTAAAGCCCTAAGACTTCCACTACTAGTGCTCCACAGCAGAGGCCCAACACAGCTACAGACTCGTTGCAATGGGCCCTGCTTCCAGAGGAGGCATGGCGGCACACACCTTTAATCCCAGCACTTGGGAGGCCAGCCTGGGGCTAGAGTGAGACCCTACATCAAAACCAAAAACAAACAAACAAACAAACAAAAAAACCCCAAACCTATAGAACATACACAAACTCATGGAAATTAAACAGTACACTACTGAATGAAGAATGGGTCATTGAAGAAATCAAGAAGGAAATTAAAAAATTCAGACTCAAAAAATGAAAACACAACATATCAAAACCTTTGGGACACAAGGCAGTCATTACAGGGAAATTTATAGCTTTAAGTGCCTATTTTAAGAAATTAGAGAGGTCACAAGTAAACAACTTAATGCTTTACCTTAAGGCCTTGGAAAAAGAAGAATGAGGCAAACCAAAAATCAGTAGATGAGAAGAAACAATAGATTAGGGCAGAAATGAAAAACCAAAAAGGGGCTTAGAGAGATGGCTCAGCAGTTACCTATAAAATAGAAGGACCAGAGTTCAATTCTCCAGTGCCCACAAAAAGCCAGATGCACTAGGTGGCACATGTGTCTGGAATTTGTTTGCAGTGGCTGGAGGCCCTGGCACACCTATTCTCTCTCTCTCTCTCTCTCTCTCTCTCTAATAAATAAATAAAGCCTCTTTCATGTATTTAAAAAAAACTTAAAAAAACAAAATTAAAAGAATCAATGAAATGAGTTGGTTCTTTGAAAATATAAGTAAGATTGATAAACCCCTAGCAAATCTGACCAACAGAGAAGAAACAAATAAATAAAATTAGAGGTGAAAAAGGCACCATTACAACAGATAACAACGAAATTCAGAAAATCGTAAGGACATCATTAAGTTTGAAAATCTGAAAAAAAAAAAAAAAAAAAAAAAAAGGACAATTTTCTTGATGTATATGACCTACCAAAATTAAATCAAGATGAGATAAACCATTTAAACAGACCTATAAAAAGCACAGAGATCAGCCGGGCGTGGTGGTGCACGCCTTTAATCCCAGCACTCGGAAGGCAGAGGTAGGTGGATTGCCATGAGTTCAAGGCCACCCTGAGACTACATAGTGAATTCCAGGTCAGCCTGGGCTAGAGCGAGAACCTACCTCAAAAAAAAAAAAAAAAAAAAAAAAAAAAAAAAAAAAAAAAAAAAAAAAAAAAAAAAAAAAAAAAAAAAAAAAAAAAAAAAAAAAAAAAAAAAAAAAAAAAAAAAAAAAAAAAAAAAAAAAAAAAAAAAACACAGAGATCCAAGAAGTTATAAAAATCTCCCTACTAAAAAAAATCCAGGCCCAGATGGATTTACTGGTGAATTCTACCAGACATTCACTGAACTAACACCAGTGCTTCTCAAACTTTTCTATGAAATAGAAAAGAAGGAATACTACCAAACTCCTTTTATGAAGGCAGCGTAACCCTGATACCAAAACCAAAGACAGAACAAACAACAACAAAAAAATTACAGACCAATCTTGCTCATGAACATAGATGCAAAAATTCTCAACAAAACACTGGCAAAAGAATACAAGTTTTCATCAAAAAGATCAGTCACCAGAGCAGGTAGGATTTATCCCAGAGACGCAGGGATGGTTCAGAAATGGATACACAAATCCATAAATGTAATACACCATAAAAATGGATCAAATGACAAAAATCACATGATCATCTCAATAGATGCAGAAAAGGTGTTTGGCAAAATCCAACATCCCTTCATGGTAAAAGTCCTAAAGAAAGTGGGAATAGAAGCAATGTATCTCAACATAATAAAGGCCATTTAGGACAAACCTACAGCCAACATCATACTAACTGGTGAAAAACTTGAAGCATTTCCACTAAAATCAGGAACACGACATGGATGCCCACTGTCCCCACTTTTATTTAATATAGTACTAGAAGTCTTACCTATAGCAATAAGGCAACAGACACAAATAAAAGGGGGGCAAATTGGAAAAGAAAAAATCAAATTATCATTATTTGCAGATGATATGATTCTATACATAAAGAACCCTAAAGATTCTACCAGCAAACTGTTGGAGCTGATAAACACTTAGCAACGTAGCAGGATACAAAAATCAACACACAGAAACCAGCAGCCTTCCTATATACTAACAACAAACAGGCCGAGGATAAAATCAGGGAAACACTCCCACTCACAATTGCCTCAAAAATCATAAAGTACCTTGGAATAAACCTAACCAAGGATGTGAAAACTTAAAACACTCAAGAGAGAAATTTCAAAGTCAACAGGAAATGGAAAGACATCCCATGTTCTTGGATTGGAAGAATCAATATTGTGAAAATGTCAATCTTACCAAAAGCAATCTACACATTTAATGCAATCCCCACCAAAATTCCAATGGCATTTTTCACCAAAATAGAGAAAACCCTAAAATTCATTTGGAGGCCCAAAAAACTTGAATAGCCAAAACAATTCTAAGCTACAAAAATAAGGCTGGCAGCATCACCATACCTGATTTTAAGGTATTATTACAGAACCACAGTAAGAAAAACAGCATGGTACTAGCACAAAAACAGATATGTAGATCAACAGAACAGGACAGAGGACCCTGAAGCAAAACCAGGAAGTTACAACCATGATTTTTGACAAAAATGACAAAAAATATTCTTTGGAGAAAAGACAGCCTCTTTAACAAATGGTGCTGGGAAAATGGGATATCTATATGTAGAAAGATGAAGATATATCCTTCTCTCTCTCCATACAAAAAAAAACAAAGTCCAAATGGATCAAAAACCTTAATATCAGGCCTGAAATTCTGAAACTGCTAGAGGAAATAATAGGGGAAACACTTCAACATATTGGCCTAGGCAATGACTTTCTGAACACAACATAACCCCAGTTGCTCAGAAAGTAAAATCACTAACCAACCATTGGCACCTCGTAAAATTAAAAAGCTTCTGTACAGCAAAAGACTGAACAGAGCAAAGAGGCAACGAACCCAACGGGAGAAAATCTTTGCCAGCTGTACATCTGACAGAGAATTAGCATCTAGGATTTACAAAGAACTCAAAAAACTGAGTAAGAAATCAAACAACCCAACCAAAAACGAACAACAGCTATGGCTGTTGCAGCCCTATGAGAGAGACAGAAGTCATCCACGGTGGTGAACAGCAGCGGACCTTGCAAGCCTTAAGACTGGCCAGCCAGGCCAAATGTGCCAACTGGGGCAATAGTGGCACATCTGTCGTGGGGGAAACAAATTGCTCTCTAATTGGACTGAAGGCCTGCTCCATGGGAGGGAAAGCATGCCTGGTATTGAGGACCTAGTCAAAAGCCTATGATGGGGCAGGTCACGAACCCTAGGAGAGTAATGCCTGCTGTTGTCTGGCTAAATACATATATTAAGCCCACTAAATTGCCTTAAAAGCACTTAAAAAAAAAAAACACAAACGAGCATGGCCTTATAATAATGCTACTTTCATTCTTGTCTAGAGAAGCTTCTTTTTCAGATGGTGATGACCACTGGGATAACACAAGACACCATAGTGCTGAGAAGAAGTGACAGGAGAGTGTTCAGCACTGGGACATCTCTATCCCACTTTCTGAGGCTCAGAGGCTCAGGGTCTATTGCGGAAGAGGTGGTGGAAAGATTGTAAGAGCCAAAGGAAGGGGAGGACTGCTTGCAACACAAGCTTCCAGACACAAAATGGCCTTGATGTTCATGACTTTGCAGAGCCTGACACTACCTACACAAGACCTTCATAAGAGGAGGAAAAGATGGTGACATGGAAACAAAACAGACTAATGAGAGGGGGAGGGGATGGGAGGGAGGGTGGGGAGGGAGTCATAATGATCTACTGTCTATAGTGATGGAAACTATCAATAAAAAGGCGTTGTATTTTTTTTTTTAACGAGCCTTCCCGGGCTGGGCAGGCAGGAGGAAGTGTCCTTACCTGGTCCAGGAGGTGCTGACTCTTCTGCAGGGCAGCGCAGGCGCACAGGAACCAGCAGTCCCCCAGCAGTCCCTGCTTCACCTGTCCTTCCCATGGGTTATCTGGAAACAGCTGGGGGGTGGCACAAAGTTCCTGAAATCAAGAGAACCGCCCTGGTTAGAGCACGCCTGGGGACGAATCTTCGAGTAAGAACACAGGTGACAGGCTGGGGAGGCACCGATAGTCGGAACGTCCAGCCCAAGAGGGGGGAGCTGGGTCAGAGCAGCTCAGGGGCGTCTCTTCGGACCGAGCCAATGACTTGTTCCTGCAGGTGCGATTAATTATTTAATTGAAAACACCTTGGACAAACGGATGGGTTGGGGTGGAAACCGCCCGCGACCTAAATTTTCCAACGTGTAGTCCGCCGAGCTCTACCACGGACGGGGTTCCCGACTGCCATCAGCCGCCCCCCCATCATTTCTATCCCGGTCCTACGGGGACACGGTCAAGGGCAGAACCCCCGAGGAGTGCATTGTCCTGCCGGGCTGAGCTTGCACCCGAGGCTCCCCCTTCTAGTCCTCATTCGCTACGAACTGGACCCGGGTCTCCGTAGACTCTGGATTCCCCGGGAGCAATGATTCTACCGGAGTCAGAGGCTCCAGCCCCGCTCCGATGGAGCCGGTCGGCCGGGCCCGCGAGCCGCACCTGGGGCCGCCTCCAGGTGACGTCCTCCCGAAACCGGGCCAGCGGCGTGGACGAGCTGAAACAGAGCGAGGACTCCGAGGCGGGGAACGCGGGGTCCCGGAAGAGCTCCCGCGCCGGCGCCCGCGCCCCGCCCCGGCCCGCCCGCATCCTCGCCGCTCCCGCCGCCCATCTGCCGACCCGCCGCCCAGACGGTCCGCCAGGCGCGCCGGCCCGCGCCGCGCCGCGCCGCACGCTCCGTCGTCCAGGTAACCAGCGGCAGCCAACCAGGCGGCGCGTCCAGATCATAGGACGCGTCGGCCAATCGCGCGCGGCGGACTTCAGGGCCTGGGGGCGGGACTTCCGGTCCGGCTCTCCAGAGATTGGCTCTCTCGCTCTTGGGCGACTCGGGAAACTCCGGAACCGGAAATCCAACGCGGCTGAAGTCCCTTCGCGGACTACGTCTCCCAGCCTGCAGCGCCGCTCCCGGCAGGCCACGCGGGCGTCTCCTTCCCAGAATGCGCGCTCGGGCGCCGTGCCTTCGCGGGGAGCGCGGCGGGCGCGGACCCGGGGCCCGTGCCGCGGTCCCTGCGCTGCGGAGTGGCCGGGCTCGGCCCCCAGCGGGTGTGGTCTCGGTGGCCGTCGGTGACACGCCTCGGCCTCTGCGGGGCGGAGGCCTCCGTGACCGCGGGGTCCTGCTCCAGGACGGCCCCGGAGCCCCGTCTCTGTTGCTTCGCCATCGGGCCTTCTTTCACCCCTGACCCGGCAGCGGAGGGAAGGACCTCGCCCTTTCAGTGCCGGCTGTCAGGGCTGCGTCCACCGCCCTGGTGGGCAGTCGTTGTTAGCAACCTTGCTGAGGTGTCGGAGAGGCTCGGCCACAGTCCTGCGCCTGTCTGGGACTCCGCCCTCGGCCCTGGTCGTGGCTGACAGCCGCAGGGCTAGGCTCGGCCCCTCGCTCCGGAGTAAGACATCCTCCCCTACTCTGGGCGCTAGCGAGCTCACATCCCAAGCTTGCAGGCCAGGTGACATAGGACAGCTGCTGTTACCTGTTCCGACCCTTACCCTAAGTCCCGGGGTGCAGGGAGGCTCCCTCGGCCAATTGGGAGGGGATTTCCTGCTCCCCACTGGCTCACCCCCAGCCTTGGAGGACCAAGACGGCTGGGAAGCAGTCTGGATGGAGGAATAAGCAGTGTGGAGGCG
>PVHP010027316.1:0-17223 GCA_004024765.1 Zapus hudsonius | reverse complement strand
CGTAAGCCAAATAAACCCATCCCTCTACAAGCCACTTTTGTTTGGGTTCCTTCTGCGCAGCAACTAGAAAGCTGGCCACAACAGTTTTGGTACCAGAAGTGGGGTCATCTGTTGCTGCTAGAACCCTGATCTTGTGGCTTTGGGTTTTTGGAAGTGATCTACAGGAGGAATGTGGATGGATTGGAAACCTTGTCCTGAGAGAGACCTTGCAGTGCTGTGACTATGGACTGTGAGGTTTGGCTTACGAGGGTGAGAAAGAACTTGGTCAGGACTGTGCCAGAGGCAGTTTGCATGAGAGGCTTGCTGCGTTCTGCCTGCCTGTGTCCTGGAAACCTGTGCAGGGTTGTTTTACATAAAGATGCACTGGTGTGAGCAGATGGAGATGGCACAGAGAGAAAGATCTTTGGGTCGAAACTGCTGCCCATTCACCTGCAATTGTTTGAGAGATTACAACCATTGAGATTCAGCCAGCTGGTCTGCATTGGAACAATGGGAAGAATGCGGACTCTTTGAAGTAAGGGGCCTGAATGCTTTGATTCCCCCCTGGATTAACAATTTGGTAGCCCACCTGGTTCTGTGGAGTATGGCAAATGTAAGAAGAGAGGGTCATTGGATTTGCAACACAGTTTTGTTTTTGAAAAATGGCCATCGGCGTGTGAAGCAGGCGTGCTAGGTTGCCTGCATGGAGCCAGATGGAGGCACGAGGATGAACTGTGGGTTGCAATGGAGACCCAAAGAATTCCAGGACTATGTATGGGTGCCAAGGCGAGCTGCCAGCACCGGATGACGTTTTCCCGGACTGTGAGTAGCCGAGCTGGAGGGGCGGATTGAATCTTCAAGAGAACTTGTGTTATTGGTTAAGAATCATTGAGCTTGGAGTTAGAGATTGATGGTGCCCATTTGTTTAAAATCTTGTATTGGTCTATCTGTTTTTGCTGTGCCTCATGTTTTGCATTGTGAATGTTCTGTGCCATTATGGGTTTATTTTTGGTATTATGGCTTAGTTGAAAGCTGTGGGGACTTAAGAGTTGAGCTGAATGTATTGTATTTACATCATTTATGATTATTAGTTTGTGGGGGCCAGGGGTGGACTGTCATGGTTTGATCCAGGTGTCCCCCACAAACAAATGAATGTGTTCTGATAGATTGATCCTCAGCTGATGGCAGTTTGGGTTTTACAACCTCGATGAAGCTGTGTTGTCAGGGGCGGGCTTATGGGGTGATAAGCCAGCTTCCCCTTGCCAGAGTTTGGTACACCTTCCTGCCGCTGTTTGCAGTGCTGTGGCAGAGGTGATGTCCAGCCCTCTGCTCATGTCATTGTTTTCCCTGCCAGGATGAAGTCTCCCCTCGAGTCCGTAAGCCAAATATACCCATTCCTCTACAAAACACTTTTGTTTGGGTTCTCCTGCACAGCAACTAGAAAGTTGACCGCAACACATGGGTACTAGGGAATTGAACCCTGGTCCTTGGGCTTTGCAGGCAAGCACCTTAACAGCTGAGCCATCTCTTCAGCCTGGTTGTGCTTTTTAATCTTCATTATATGGCTGCTTCCCCAAGACATTGGTATGTATATAATATGTTATTTTTGAGTACTAAGTGGTTAAATCTAGTTCACATAACTTCTGAAAGCTCTGGAGTATGCAAATAGCAATACCATTTGATTTAACATTGAACTAATGAAAACAGAGCATGGGTGATTGGATTAAAAGTGCCGCAGGCTGTAGTCACTGCTGTGTCTTGCTACTGGAGCTCAGAGGTGTTTCAGAGCAGACCTACTTGCTCCTCTTCCCCCTCTGTATCCCAGCTGGGTTGGTTATAGAGATCACCCTGTTACTCTCCTGGCAGGTGCCTGCCCTCTTTTCCTCACTAGTTAGAATCGAAATGAGGCACTCTGAAGGTGCTAGAAGGTGGGTGCGGAGTGTGTAGGTTTGTGGGTGTATAAAAGTCGTATTTCTTCAGTGATTCGTCTGTTTTCTGTTTAAGCTGGAATGGTGCGGAGCAGCAAGTGCAGATGTTGTAGAGGTTAGTAGTGTCTACTACGCTGGGTTGGTGCTATACTTGAGTGTGTTTGACTTGGGGCAGTATGGAGTGGGTGTACAGGCTCCAAAAAGGCCAACCCTATTACTCTGGTGCCCCCAGGCACAGGATCCAGAATTGCTGTTCCCTTCCCTGCCTTGCATGCACAACAGGACCAGACACTCTGGACTCTTCTCCAGTTTGTGTTTCCTTGGTCTCACATACACTGGTGTCCACAGAACACCAACCCCAGACATGCCCCACACTTCACTGGTCTGGAGCACACAGGCCCAGGTACACTGGTGTTCCAGGCTCTGGTTTCGCTGGCGCCCTATAGCTCAGGACCCAAACACGCCCAGCTTCTCATCAGCCTGTGGCAAGCAGACCTGAATCCCCTTGCCCCTCAATAAGCTAAACCAATAATGAATGGATACCATAAAATCCTTACTTTCATACAGTAAGCTCTTGAGGAAGCTGTGGGCATCACCTGGTAAGAGGGGCCATGATTAGAATGGAAGGAAGCCTAACCCCAAGAAAAATTGCTCAGGTCTGCAACTCCCTGTGTCAGTAGTCATTGGTTACTTCCTGCACTGAGCTGTTGATCAAAGAGACCCATGAGGTCCCCAAAACAAGACAAGCTTGTGACAAAACTCTTGAATACAAGCCCCAGGCCAAAGATACGACCCTATTGCTAAAGATACCGCACAGTGTCATCACACAACACCAAGAAACCCTACTAGATCCAGAATGGTAACCAGCTCCCAGATGGTAGCATGTGTAGTGCTTGGATGGTGTTACATGAGCTGCCAGGGGAAATTGATCAATGATATTTGGAGAAAACAGAGGTCACTGATATGCAATACAGAATGATGTCACAAGGATGTTGAGGACACTACCATATGGAAGTGACCAGCAAGTCAAGAAATGCTCATCTGTGCAATAGTGGCACTAAACCGAGGAGGGTAATCAATGGCTTACTGATTGGCTAAAAGATCCAACATAGTGACAAGAAGCCCTTAATTGGAACTGGGATCCATGGCAAAATCTTATGTGGACCAAGAACCCAGCCTCCAAGGGGACATTCCCACTACCAGAGAGCTACAGAGAGGCTACACCCATGAGAATCTTGCCAAATTAGCAATGTTTGTCCACACAAAGGGGAAAGGAAAAAAAAAAAAAGAAAAACTGGCTACCTCTGGTGCAGTTCATACCCCCTAACCTATGGACAGATCCAAAATGCACACTGAGGAAGGACCCCATTGGGTAGGGGACAGAGAGGAGGGAAATGAGGACAGCTTCACGAGATTTGCTCATATATACTTATTTATAATAAAGATATTAATTTAAAAAAATAAAAAACAATGTTTGTTTCATTTAACCTATACTGATCTTACTCTCCCATGGAGATTCTGTTTGTATTTTTCAGAGGGCAGTGAGAGCCATGGACAACACAATTCCACCAACAAGACATGGGATGATGGCTGACATCCAGGCAGTAGATGAACCACCATGGGCCTATCACATAGGGCCCATATGAAACCTATGAGAAAGTGGTGAGATAAACAAGAGACCTACCACCACAGCAAGTCAGGTAATCCATGAAAGGACAATGGAGACAGACACGGACAATCCATAGCAGAAGTGTAGAAACACTTAAGATTTCATCAATAAAGCAGACTTAAAACTCACCCACCATGACTTAGGGAATTGAGTGGAAGAAGGGATGGAAAGATTCTAAGAGCCATGGTGGAAGAGAATATTCAGAGACATTGCCCCCCTTAGCAACAACACACACAAAGGAGAAAAAAATGGCTACTTCTTGTGTTATTCATAGCCCCCTACCCCATGGACAGATCTAGTATGCCCACCAAGGAGGGTCTCCAGTGGGTTGGAGACAGGGAGGAGGGAAATGGGGGTAAAGATTTGCTCATGCAATGTATCTAATTATTGATAAGAAAGATGTTAAAAAATCTAAATAAATAAGGCAGGTTCATACATATAGCAGTGGGATCTTTCCCATTATAAGAAACATACTCTACATCCTCTGATTATCCTATGAAGTCCACGAAGGTTCAAAGTAACTGTGTGTGGTCACTGCCCCAAACTCTCAAGATTCTAGACATGCTTGAATTAAAGCCCTTCCAGAGGGAACAGGTGTGCCAGGGCCTCTTGCTGCTGCAAACAAACTCCAGACACATGCCTCACTTTGTGATCTGGCTTTACATGGATTCTATGGAATCAAACTTGGGCCAGCAATCTTTGCAAGCAAGAAGTGCCTTCAGCCACTGAGCCTCCCCAGCTCCAAAACAAGTTTTAATGGGTTTCACTATGATTTTTCTCATATCTATATAATGCATCTATATCATTGTATTTTGCTTATATTTGTGCTCCCAACTTCCCTCCCTTGCCACCCCTTCCAACTGTCTTTTTCCTCCCCCAAATAGTCTCCTTTCTGCTTTGATGTCTCACATCTCTCTCTCTCTCTCTCTCTCTCTCTCTCTCTCTCTCTCTCTCTCTCTCTCTCTCACACACACACACACACACACACACACACACACACACACACAGACATATACTGAAGACCTTGAACTTCTCGTGCCATCTGTAAAAAAAAGAGGTGGTCAGCACATGGTGGGTAATGGATGACCAGTGGACCAGGCATTTGCCCTTTGACTTCCACCCACGGGGCTTCTGTTACTGTCAGCTTTGAACAACCTCCTTGTGTAACAACAGCATTACAGTGGGTGGTGATATCTCAGTGAGCTCAATGAGCAAATGCACACTTCAGCTTACATCAGCAACATAACAGAGAAGCTCTCAGCAGCCCCCTTGACATATCTCTACAGGAAACTCGCTGCTGCAGAGTCCTGCAAACAAAACATCAGAAAGAGCAATGAGGTATTGTCATGCCAAGAGGTATTGGGCTAGGTTTATGGTGATGGAAGCAGCCAAAGAAAGCAACAAGCAGTGGTTGTTTTTGTTTCTTTTTGGTCAACTTTTCTTTGTCTTTTGTCTTTTTATTATTTACCAACATGTGCTCTAGACTCATGACATTTTACTTTCTCGATAACTAGTTCTTACCCATGGAATTAAAAGGGCTTACAGAGAGATAGAGTGGCTGGAAGTCTCTCGTTATTCATTTCCCAGTCAACTAACTAATGCTATGAACAGTTGAAATCTTTGGTCTTTCTTTGGCTTTTAACTCCTGTTCTGGCTTTTCTTTTGGTGAGAGCTCCCTGTGTTTCCCAGTCTTTGAACTCCCAAGTTCAAGCAATCTTCCTGCCTCAGCACCCCAAGAAGCAGGAATGCAAGGCTCACGATGGCACCCAGATCTTTCTTTGACTCTTAAACACATGTATGTTCATGTCTTATGAATGTCTGACCCCTCTGCAGTCTAACAAGGACAAACATAAGCATATTCTATACATTCTTGCCAACAATCTTTGGAGGCTCAGGGACACTGACTACCCGTGTGACCACCCCAAAACAAATAAGCAAAAGCACTTCATCTCTGTGTATATAAGCTCTCAAGCTTTATGTTTCTATCTTAGATGGTGAGTATGATCTAGTCATTTTATATACACTGTCTTTGGCAACCTGGCTGTTGTGGGGCCTGGGGTAAGTGACTTAATCTCTCTGAACATCAGTTCCCTCATATGTTTCTCACTTCATACTTGTGTTGCTCTCACTGGCATTATAGTATTTAAACAAGCACTCACATAGTTCCTAGTGCATATAAAAATTGTCCCATAAGCATCAAATCAGGGCTGATTCCTCCTATCTTTCCCTCACATTATGTGGGTTTCCAGCTCTACACCACATGCCATGTATTCTTTTCCTGAACCAGAAGATTTTTTTCCAGAGCCATTATTGATTATAGAGAAGAATCTCTGTTCAAGGATTCAGCACACACTTCAGCTGCAGACCTTATTAACAGAGACCTCACACATCTTTTCTTCCTTCCACTAGTCATTGCAAAATACCTACTATTAACTCCTTATTACAGGAAGAAAAAAGTACCCACCTTTTCCCACTTGTTCCCTCAAGATTTTTTTCCTCTAATTCATGCACTTAAAATCCCATGCTCTGCATTCTGCATATGATGTAGTAACAGGTTTTATAGGCCACTTATTCACGTATCAGGAGCATGTTCTAGAGATGTGATCTGAATTGAAACAGCACTCCCAGGCCGATGCTCTGGAAAGGTGTCTGCACCACCTAGAGACACCATTCAGTTTAACCAACTCAATTCAGCATCAGCTACCAAGCTGAAAATGCCCTCAGAAGAATTCAGACACCAACAGAAGCAGATATGAGACTCTTGGACCTCACTGTTGCCTCCAGTGTCAAGATCTTCCTTCTACCTGCCGAAGCATCACACTAAGACAACCTGTGTGTTGCTTTGTCATTCTGGCAGTCTGCTGCTAAGGGTACTAATAAACAAAACTCTTTCATGCCATAACTTCAGTAACTCTTGTTGCTTTAATTTAGAAGATGGTGGGAAATGGTGGAAACTGACAGAACGTTTTTTGCATATGCAGTATGTATGGTGTAGTATGTGGTATATGCATTTGTGGGCATGTAGCCATGAGCATGTGTATGCGGGCTAAAGGAAAATGTTGGGCATCCTCCATTGCTCATCCATGAGTTTCCTGGAGATTGAGTCTCTCTTTCCTGCCCCAGCAATTCTCCAGTCTCTGCTCCCCATAACACTGGGGCCTTAGGCATACATGGCCATGCAAAGCTATTTACATGGGTGCTGGAGACTGAATTCAGGGTAAATCAAGCCCTCATGCTTGCATATCAAGTAATCCCATCCACCAAGCCATAGTTTCAGTCCCAGAATAATGCTTAGCAAGACAATATGGAAACAGATAGATTGAATAGTATGAATAGTCAAAAGAGGTCAAGAAAAATGAAGGGCTTAGAAATTAAGTTGCTCTTCATTGAGAACTTCAATATATGAACCTATAGCAAATTGATCATGTTCCCACTGGGATATACTCTGATGTCCCCTTTCTCCTGTCCCATTCCACTGAGGGCCCTCGGTGGGGTTATCAATATGCACTGTGGGGTCATGCATGCACTAGCCAGTATCTGTGGGAAGAGACAATACCTCAGGATACATCTTCCTATCCTGTGGCTCTTACAGTCTTTCCACCTCCTCTTCTGCAATGTTCCCTGAGCCTTGGAGGGCATGATCTAAGTCTCCTTTAGTATTGAGCTTTTGGCAGCCTCTAATTTTCCACTTTGATGAGTTTTGAGTCCTCTCACTGTCCACCACCATCTCTCTGGAGGAGGTTCTCAGGCCAGCAGTGAGAGCAGCACTCATGTTTAATCCATCACTTCCTCTGTGATGTTTCTTGGGCCCTGGCAGATGTGATAGAGATGACTCCTCTCATGCTAGGAAGTCAGCTTTATTTTCTTGTCATTCTGATGTGTCTTGGGTCTTCCTGATACTCACTGCTATCTGTAAAAAGCAGATTCTCTTGCCAAGAGTGAGAGCAGCGTGGATCAAGTGGATAAACATAGACATTTAGAAGACTTTTTGATAAACATAGCCTCTCCTTTTAGCCAAAGAACAATGAAAGCTTCCTTTTAGGGCTCTAACTTTCCAAGCCATCACCTTTTAACTTGGTTCCCATCACCAGACATGAATTTCCTTCAATGAGTAGGCCTCATATTCAATTAGAGAGCAGTTGATTGCTTCCATAACCCATGGGCCCCTCTTGCACCAGTGGGTACATCTTGTCTGGCTGGTTGATTCTGTAGCTTTCAGGATCTGCTGCTTCTTCACACTGTTGTTGACTTTTATCCCCCAGCAATTCTCATAGTACATTCCAGCACTGTGAGAGCTAGCCAGCAGGGAGCTGGCTTCTATTTCGGTACCAGCATGATCTCTCAACACTTTACTACAGAGATATTTGTTCAGCCATGTTTGTTGTTCTAGTCACAATACTAGGGATTGGCATCAGCTGAAATGCCCATCAACTGATGAATGGTAATGAAGATGTAGTACACAATGAAATTCTACTCAATGGTAAGGGAAAATGGCATAGTGAAATTTGCAGGAAAATGGATCTACTGGGAAAAAATCATAATAAGTGAGATTACACAGGCTCTGCAAGACAAATGCCCCATGTTCTCTCTCACATGTGGATCGGAACCACATGATCAATCACAGCTGGATTTGTTTATAAGTTGTAGTAAGCATCAGCAGTACTGGTTAAGAAGCTAGAATGAGGCTAGGAGAGAGGAGAATCAGGAAAGGCTCAGAGGAAGGGATAATAGACATGCACGGGGAGGGACAGAATACTGGGGTGGAAGGGCCTCGGAAGGGATAGGAGTAAGAGAGAGGGGACATGACTCGAGAGATGGTATGAATTAGTACCATAGAAACCTACCTTTTTGTAAGCTGATTAAAAGATATAACTCTTCTAAAAAGAGAGGAGTAATAGTTTGGACAGAAACACTCTGCAGAGGTGAAAAAAATCTAAAATCATAGGCTGATACTGGTAAATCCCTGCGTCAAAATTGAGTTACCTCCCACAGTGAGCTATTGGTCAGGGAGGCCCATGAGGCCTCCAGAAAAATGTAGGCCATTGCCAAGCAGTTAGCTACACACAACTAAATGGTAAGATCCTATTGCTGAAGGCATCACATGCTGTGTTTGCATGACACTGACTTTTTGTGTTGTTTTTTTTTAAATATTTATTTATCTGCAAGCAGAGAGAGAGAGAAAAAAAAAGACAGACAGAGAGAATGGGTGCACCAGGGCCTCCAGTCGCTGCAAATGAACTCCATATGCACACACCATTCTGTGCATCTGACTTTATGTGGGTACTGGGGAATCGAACCCAGTTCATTAGCGTTTGCAGGCAAGCATCTTAACCACTAAGCTATCTTTCCAGCCCTGTTTTATTTACTTATATTGTTTAGAAGATGCTCTGCATGCCTATAAGAGAGTACAGTGTGTTTGTCAGTGTGACAGGAAAGATACTGACTCTTCCCCAAAGACGTTATTGTCTTAATACCCAGAGCCTGTGAATTTGTTTCTTTTATGGCAAGGGAAATGAATTAAGGCTTTTGATGGAATCACAGTGCTGAACTTGAAGTAGGGAGACTATCCCAAATTGTGAGGATAGTCTGGGGTACTCTCACAACCCCTCTATTCCAAAAGATGGAGACAGAAAGTTCAGAATCACATTGATGTGGAGTGAGATAGCGCAGTTCATCTTTGCTGACTTCAAAGTTGGAGAGAGGGAGGGGACCCAAGCCAAGAAATGTGAGACCTCTTTGAACTGGAAAAGACAAGAGAATAGAATCTTTACTTTTCCCTTCAGATAGAATATAGTCAGCCAATGCCTTGGCTTCAGCCCAGGGAAACCTAGTTCAAATGTCCTGTGTGAAGAACTGGAAGATAGATCATTTATTTTTATTTAATCCCAATTTATGGTAATTTACTACAGCTGAAATAAAAAGCTAACATGGAACCAATTTTATTTAGACTTCAGTCAACAGTTACCTGTCTAAAGGAAAAGACAGAGAAGACATGATCTGTAGAGGCAAACCTATTTACCTATGCTATAAATAGTGTAGACATATGTATATACACACATGTAGGTTTGCACATGTTGACTGAGCAAAATATAAGGTCTGAATACAAAAGGAATATGAGAAAAAGGCATTGTCTGATGGCACATTCTTCTTTATTGTCAATCCTATTGACAATAGGCCCCAAATGGGTTATATGACTTTCTCAGAATTGAGTAGTTAGAGGGTTTGGACATCTCTTCTTGATTTGCCCTGTGACAAGATAGACTGCACATCCACCACAACTCAGGGAACTATGTGGAAGAGGGGGCGGAAAGATTGTGAGAGCCGTGGTGTGGGGGAGACTATCCAGAGGCATGGCATCCCTCAGTAACAACATACTAGGGCCAGGAGAACCTGGCTGAATACTAGGCTATCCATGGTCCCCTGTCACAAGGACTGATCCAGACGACCCACGGAGGAGGATATCCAGCAGATTGGGGAGGGGAGGGCAGCGGGAAATTGGGGATAACAACTCATTGTTTGCCCACTGAATGTTGTAACTCATTATGGACAATAAAAAAAAAAAGATAGACTGCAATGTGTTCTTATTCGCAGAAAAGAGAATTTACATTCTCACCAATAATTATCACAAGATGAAAGAGTGCTTGTTACCAAAGCCCAGTGCCCTCCAAGGTAAGAGGCCAGCAGTGAGCTGCTTCCTGGGAAGTTCATGTCACCTGCTGTCTGGGACAGTGAAGAGCCATTCTCCCCAAGTTTGGTAGTTTCTGTTATGACTGTGAAATTCTACCCCTTCCCTACATTTTAAAATGATTGACATTCTGTTAGATTAGGTAATGTCAGGCTAGGGTATTGCTTAAATCATCAAGATTGTCAGCTGGGGCTGTCAGAATTCCATCATGAATAAGGGGAGCTTCAGGAGGCCACTGGGTGGGTTTCTAAGCTGCCTTCTAGCCTGCTGCTCCAGGGAGCATGCGCCCCACAGTTGGAAGGAAGGGACCATCCCAGGCTGCAGGGCTGTCCTGCCTCACACATTCCTGGAATGTTGCTCTCCTCCAAGGCTCATCTCTCTCTGAGAGGGGCCTATGCTGCAAGGACTCTCCCTTGTGTGGTGGTGAAGTGCCAGATCACAGAAGAGCGACAATGCCTGTATCTAGGAACAGAGAGTCCCAAGAAGTGGAGGGAATTTCGCAGCAACAGGTGCAGATGACTGTTTTATGGTATGAAGAGGGTGTGGACCAGAGAGAAGCTGCCATTGTCCCTGACCTTTCCCGCCTGGGGATTTACCAGCAGAGCCAGTAAGTAAATAGTCTCCGAGAAGCCAGATGGCCTATCCTAAGTCAACTCAGTGTTTATTGGCTTTCTAACATACATTCATGCTAACATTTTTTTCTATATTATTTAAAATGTCCCTGGTGAACTCATATTTAGGCCACAGAGTGAAGACCCTCAGCCAATCATGTTGCATTTTTCCCCACATCTGAAATCTACCTACCAAAAATAAAATAAGGTATCTGTGAATACCTAGAAATCTTATATATAGCAATAACTATATTGTAAAGATAATATCCCTGTAGCAGATTTTTTTAAGAGAACACTAAAAGTCAAAGTATAAGAACACAAGAGAGCCGGGCGTGGTGACGCACGCCTTTAATCCCAGCACTGGAGAGGCAGAGGTAGGAGGATGGCCATGAGTTCAAGGCCACCCTGAGACTACAGAGTGAATTCCAGGTTAGCCTGGGCTAGAGTGAGACCCTACCTAGAAAAAAAAAAAGAAAAGAAAGAAAGAACACAAGAGAAAGAATCATGAATTGAATCAGAAAGTTAGAGGCTAAGGCTGCGAATTCATGCTGAGGAAGTCTCCAAAGACCCTCTCAGCAATGAATGTCTAACACAAAGGCTCTGAGGCCTGGCTGTGTTTCAAATCCCAATTCTCTGATTGTACCAATACAACTAGTGAGTTTTCTGAGAGTAGGATCCAGGCACAAGGATTTAAGTCTCCAATGTGCAGCCTAGGTGGGTACTCTGCCACCCTAAGGGGCACTGTAAGGTGTCCATGAACTACCAGCTACACAAGACTGTCCATAGTTTTCCTAATTCTTTAAAAGTAGGAGTCACCTTCCCTTTCCGTCACCCTCTATATCCAGCTTTCTCAGTACAAAGTTTATACATAGGCAGAAACTGTGTCTTTTTCTTCTTTGCTTGTTTTAGACTAGACTGTTTCAATATTCATCATTTTGTGTTAACTTTATAATAATAACGAACACAAAGGCTTATAGAAGATTAGACTTTCAACATTTAACTTGCCAAACTCGTTTTCATATTTCCTTCCCCAGATGTCCTAAAGAATTTAGGCTCAGTTATAAAAATAAACTATTTTTAAATAATGCTATTAGGCCTAAACCACTTCAAAATTTTGTTGTTTTCTTCTGTCTCATGAGTCAACAGTACTCAAAAAAAAAAAAGGGCTCTCCGGAGAGTTGGCTCAGTGGTTAAGGCACTTGCCTGAAAAGCCTAACAACTGGGTTTGATTCCTCAGTTCCCATGTAAAACCAGATGCTCAAAGTAGTGCAGGCATCTGGAATTCATTTGCAGTGGCTGGAGGCCCTGGCATTCCCATCCTTGCTTCCTTTCAGTCTGTCTATCTCTCTCTACTTGCAAATAAAATTAAATAAATAAAGACACCAGAAATTATGAGCAAACAGTACTTATGATCACCTCCTTTGAGAACGTCATTGTCATCTTGTTAGTCTGTATCAATGCTGTTTCTTCCTTATTTTGAACCCTGGTGTCAGATCTCAACATGGTAAACAAAGTCAACCTGCAAATCATTGAGCAACACTCACACTTGAGTCATGAAAATGACAGCCTCGTGCCAGAGCCAGCAGCCATGAACTCACTAAGTTACAAGAAGCAGAGATATTACTGAGCCTATAAAGCACTGCAGAGGAAAATGGATGTTAACACATTTGTTAGTAAAATCTCAGTAAAACAAGGAAGACAAAGAATCCCAAAATAACGCCTCACTTTTTGTCTGTGTGTGAGAATGTTTGGGCATTGATGTTGATGTTAGATCTAGTAGGTCAGAGTAGGATTCAGGCATCAGTTATGTTTGCACTGCTGTGACAAAAATATCAGAGAACAACTTCAAGGAGGAAAGATTTATTTTAACTCTTGGATGCAGAGATCTCAGTCGATATCCTTGGCTCCATGGACTTTAGGTCTGCAGGGAGGCAGGACAACATGGCTGTGTGAGCACCTGATGGAAGTCAGAAAGCAATGAGTAAGGAAGGGGACCGAGTACCATGACCTTCAGAAGCATGCCCCTAGCGGCCTGCTTCCTCTAAATTTTCTACCACCTCCCAACTACAATCATCAGCTTGGGACCAAGTGTTCAACAAGCAAGCCTGTGTAGAGAGCATCTCATATGGAGATCATCCATGGAGGGTTCCTGCAGGGTTCCCTTCTAGCTTTGGGAAGAAGGGAACCATGAAGTACATGTCACCCATACCTCCCTCCGGTAAACACTTGTTTCTGACCCTTGCCTCTCTTTGCTCTGACTACTCTAAAAATGGCAGAAATTTAGGATATTCACCAAGAGTCCTAGAAACCTCAGCCCCGTATTACCTTTGTTCAATGAGCACTGTAAGAAATCAAAGTGCTAACAAGCTGTGTGTATTCCCTAGAGATAGATTAAATTACTCTTCTTAAAGGTGTGACTTGCATATAACCATTAGCTAAATGGCTATTCAGTGTCACCTAAACATGGGCTCCTGTTTCAATAGGGTAAATCTGATACAAATAGTTCACAATCTTCTACTTTTAGATGCTCGAAAGTATCAACTCACAGCCCACTTTACATTATTATGATATAGAAGCATTATAATTATGACTAACATGCCTGCATTGCTTTAGACATTCTCTCTCTTTTGTGAACAGTGAGCTTCGCATGCACCACTTTTTTCTCTTCACAAGTCCACAAGGCAGGAGGCGAGATGGTGATAACAATTGCTGACATCATTATTGCTATTATCACCAGCTTGAGGAACCAAAAACCATTTCTGTTTTTATTTACCCCTGTTTTCTGAAGCAAGGAACTAAATTACTATTCTTGGAAGTCTCCAGCTTGCAGCATTTCTAGGGTACCAAAAGATGCTGGGTGTAGGGTTGGATGGGACCAGCGGTTCTTGAACGTGGTCCAGTTACTTGTCCAGGAGAACTTGCATCAACTAATGAACTTATTATAAATAAAACTTCTTGAGGACCAAATCCTGGCTCCAAGGGGAAATTCCCACTACCAGAGAACTACAGAGAGGCAATTCCCAATAGAATCTTGCCATATTAGCAATGTGTGTTTCATTTAACCTATACTGATCTCAGACTCTGATGGATGTTCTGTTTGTATTTTTCAGAAGGCAGTGAGAGAGCTTTAGTCAATCCAACTCCACCAACAAGCCACAGGATGATGGTGGACATCCTGGCAAGAGATGAACCACCCCAGGCCTATCATGTAGGCCCCAAATGAAACCTTTGAGAGAGTGATGTGATAAACAAGAGACCTATCACCACAGCAAGTCAATTAACACAGGATAGGTCCACGAGACAAACACCAATGAGAGCCCACACAACCCAAAGCAGAAATACAGAGACACTTAAGATCTCAACAATAAAGCTGACTTAAAACTCACCCACCATGACTCAGGGAACTGAGTGGAAGAGGGGCTAGAAAGACTGTAAGAGCCATGGTGGGGGAGAATATCCAGAGACATTGCAGCCCTCAGCAATAATGCACAAATAGGGGGATCCTGGCTACCTGTTGTGCTATTCATGACCCCCTACCCCATGGACTGATCGAGCATGCCCTCCAAGGAGAGCCCCCAGTGGGTTGGGGACAGGGAGGAGGGAAATGGGGGAACTATCATAAGATTTGCTCATTCAATGCATCTAATTAAGGATAATAAAGATATAAAAAAATCTGGGCTGGAGAGATGGCTCAGTGATTAAGGTGCATGACTGAAAGGCTAATGACCTGGGTTCAATTCTCTAGTACCCACATAAGGCCAGATGCACAAAGTGGCACATGTATCTGGAGTTCATTTGCAGTGGCTAGATGCCCTGGCATACCATCCTCTCTGTCTCTCTTCCATCTATCTGCTAGTAAATAAATAAATAAAATTTTAAATCTATCTTATTCCAAGATTTACTGCTTCACTTGAATAATGAACACTAAGAATGAATTTTCACCTGATGATTTAGGGTTCCTGACACTGTTAACTACCCCAAAGTCTTCTTGGATGATGTCTCTCTTCTGGCTATATACTCAGGAACATCCCACTCTATGTCCTCCAGGATATCCTGCCTTCTTGATCACGTGTTGACTTCTAGGACCACTTTGTTAAGCATCTTCCCTTCTCCAGACTATTTGTGGCATGGAAGACTTTTCCCCATCAAGTATGATCCACCGTATTAAACTACTCAGGTTTTCACAACAAAAAAATCATGTACTAGGCAACTTAACACAAATTAACTATCTTGTAGATTTAAAATCTTGAAGTGCAAGATAAAGTGTTGGTGTGTTTAGTCTCTTGTGAGGCCTCTTTTCCTGGCTCATGACCTTTTCCATGTGTTCTTTCCTCTGCGCAAGTGTTCTGGGCCTCTGAATCACTTTCAGTGTTCATTTTCCTTTTCTGGAAGGATAAAGCATCTTTATGGACAGATAACTCATTGCTCCATCTTGTAGAATTCTGAAAGTTTAACAGTCTTCCTTATTTCTGTCTCATTTTTTTCTGTTTCCTTTACTCTCAGAAGGCACTATTTCTTCATATGCTGTTCAATCTATAATGTTCTTTAGTCAAATGGTTTTTTGTTTTTTTTTGAGGTAGGGTCTCACTCTAGGCCAGGCTAACCTGGAATTCACTAAGTAGTTTCAGGTTGGCCTCCAACTCCTGGTGATCCTCCTACCTCTGCCTCTCGAGTGCTGGGACTACAGGTGTGTGCCACCATGCCTGACAGGTGTGTGTGTGTGTGTGTGTGTGTGTGTGTGTGTGTGTGTGTGTGTGTGTGTGTGTGTATGTGTGTGTGTGTGTGTTTTAAATTTATAATGTTCTTAGTGTTATTTTCAGATCAACTTTCTAATTTTGGAAGAACATGGCATGATGGTTCATTTGGTTATCAATTTGATTAGATTGCGAGTCATCCAGGACATACTTCTGGATGTGTCCATGACAGAATTTCCAGAGATTAGCCAGAGGTGAAGACCTGCCACCAAACTATAGTGAGACAGTTAAGGTACAAAAGACCCGTCACTGAAAATGGAAGCTAGGAATGTTCTTGAGCTTATAAGGGAAAATCCATTTAAAAATTATTTATTTATTTGCAAGCAGAGAGATACAGACAGACAGACAGAGAGAGAGAGAGAGAGAGAGAGAGAGAACATGGAAGAGCCTCTAGCCACTGCAAATGAACTCCAGACACATGCACAACTTTGTGTATCTGGCTTATGTGGTTACTGGGGAATTGAACTTGGGTCCTTAGGCTCTGGAGGCAAGCAGCTTAATCTCTGAACCATCTCTCCAGCTGCCATTTTTCCCCTTTATCTCTTTTCCCCTAAAACCTCACCAGAGAAAGTGAATAGGTACATTTGGTCTTATCTCTTTCTTTAAGGATTGTAAAGGGATTATTCCTTTCTTGAGAACCTGGCAGTACCAGGGATCTGGAATTAGGACTGAATGGATCAGTTCAGTCTCCATCCAGAAAACTCCCTAAAGACCACAATCTGAGGGGGGCATAGCATGATGGCGGACAAGTAGCAACCTCGCCAGGACTCTCATGGAAAAGGTTTGATTCTTCAGCTGAGATCCAAACCCGGGACCCCAGCTGGCCCTGAACCCAAACCTACCGACTCCCCAACTCCGCACTAGCAGGGGGGGGGAGGTCTCCCCAGCTGCTTTCTACTCGGCAGAGGAACAGAGCGCCGCCCTTCCCCCACGCCTAGCTCCCGCTCCTGCCGGAGACATTGTTTCCTCTCCAGTGATGCCCAAGAGCTCTTGCTGGCTGAGCACCTTCCTCCCCTTCCTCCAGCCTCCCGCCAGGAATTCTTGGGTGCATTTCTCCCTGAGACCCCCCCCTCAAGCAAACTGAACTAGCTCGGTTCCCGGAGCACACTCCGGATTGCAGCTGCCTGGCGGCGGAGCCAGGCCTCAGGCACCTGGGAACCTCTGCCAGTGCTGGGAGGGCAAAGGCGGCTTCGGCAGGCACCAGGGACCACCCCACTGACCCTCCAGCAATTCTTGGGTGCACCTCTCCCTGACAGCCCCCACATACAAGGCAGACGCACTCCTCGGGCAAACTGAACTAGCTCGGTTCCTGGAGCCCATACCAGATGGCAGCTGCTGGGCGGGGCCAGGCCTCAGGCACCTGGGAACCTCTGCCAGTGCTGGGAGGGCAAGGGCACCAGGGACCACGTGCTACTGATAGGAGGGCAAGTCAGGGGGGAAGACACTGGGCTCTATAGTTAGGGTGCCGGGACTGTTTTTACTGCAGCATGCCAACTGGAGACAGAGGCCTATGTCGTGGCTCTAAGACTAAACAGTCACAGACAAAGGGATCCAGACAGGTAAAGATCTAAGCCTCTCTGGGGACAGAACACCCCAA
>PVHP010027315.1:0-23960 GCA_004024765.1 Zapus hudsonius | reverse complement strand
ACCATAGTGATTTCACTTTCTAGTTGTATCTTACCTTGGAATTATTCGTTTGCATTATGCGGAAGCAAAAAGCAAGCATTGGAAAGAATGTAAGGGGGAAGGGAGGGTTACAGGGAGGCATTGCTCTCCCGCGGGAATTGACTGGTCCATCCATCACCCCACAGAGCCTACCAATGCCTCACTGAAGAAGACCCTGGAGAAAATAGGGTCAGAGGGGAGGGGGCATAGAGGATAAATTGATGAGAATATAACCAATTGGTAAAAACATTAAACTTCCCAATTTTCAACAGCGCTAAAAAAAAAAAAACAAACATTTTTTTCTGTTTAAC
The DNA here is from genome assembly GCA_004024765.1 of Zapus hudsonius. Taxonomy (NCBI): domain Eukaryota; kingdom Metazoa; phylum Chordata; class Mammalia; order Rodentia; family Dipodidae; genus Zapus; species Zapus hudsonius. The sequence goes on along the minus strand of PVHP010027315.1, from coordinate 23,631 downwards.
CCAATCTTGTTGGTTGCTAGTTACAATGTTATAAGTCTAATTTATGCACACTTACTTAACCATAGGAAACTCATTATATATTCATTTAACACTCTGAAAGTATTTTTGACCATTTATAGGCTCAAATGAAAAATATTACTATATGTGCAGAATTTTAATTTTAAGCAAGCTAAAATTTCTAATTGGAAAAACAAGTCTTATTAAAATCATTCATAATTCATATCTATAGAAGATGTCATAAAGGCTTCAGGTTATAAACTCTGAATGACTAGTTTTGGAACAAGCAAGCTGAATTCTTGCAGTGATTTATTTATCATTAAAATATTAGTGATTTTTCTTCTTTTTTATTTATATATTTGCAAGCAGAGAGAGATGAAAAAAAGAAAGAATGGTCTCACCAAGGCCTTCAGCCACTGCAAACAAACTCCAGATGCATGCACCTCTTTGTGCATCTGGCTTCCCGTGGATACTGGGAACCAAGCTCAGGTTGTTAGGCTTTGCAAGCAAGCGGCTTAACCACTGAGCTCTCTCTCCAGCCCAATTTTGCTTCTTTTGACACAGAGTCTCACTATGTAGCCCAGGTTACTCTTGAACTTGTAAACCTTCTGCTATAGACTCCTGACTGCTGAGATTATAGGCATGTACCTACACACTTGCTTAAAAACATTTTTTGAACTTTTTAAGAATAATAAATTTGTAGCGGAACTCTTTCTTTCAAGATGCTCACTGATTTAGAATGCAAACACTGACTACCCATGAGGAGAGCTGAATGAATGTGTTTCCAAACAGCGAAGGAACAAAGAATTGAAACTTTGCTTTTCATAATAGATGAAAATCCTGATGCCTTTTCAATATGTTTTCCAAATGCTTTCCCAAGCTGCTTAAGGATAAATAAGTAAGTAAAGTTTATGGCTATCACATCTATAAAGCATAAATAAGAGAGAACCAAAACAGAAAGTTGGATATGGTCAGCTTGAAGAGTTTAATAGTATCATTAATAATACATCTGTAAACTGTGTCCATTTAAATACCGAAGTTGAGTTCTTAAGCAGAATAAATAAATATACTCTGTGGAATCAAAGACTTTTTAGGATGACTCATTACTTTCAGGCCTGACATCTGCTAATGATGATACATTACCCCGTATTTATATCACACCGCATTTATATTACATTAGGAATAATCTTTGTGACCTGATGTGGACGACTGTTGCTGGATTCATTTTCTATTTTAATTTCATCCAAACTTACTCGTTTCTTTTAGACACTGCAACTCGCAAAGCACATATCTGAGCATTATAACTAGCATGTAGCCTGAGGTCAATAAGATCTCAGAAGTAAAAACTTCTAGGATTCCTGAAGAGATGTAACCTGGAGAGACAGATGGTCTGTAGCCATAGTCACAGCAGGCTATGAACTGGGTCTGGTAGAAGAGGCTGTGAGCCCAGATGTGTGATCGGAGGGGATAGAAAATGTCTTCTTTTCCACCCCTGGCATGAGTAGTATTGGTTACTCACCTTATAAAAAGATGCATCCCACGGGTCTGAGCTGCCTCTGCCAGAACCCTCTGTTAAAAAGGACTGAATGCATTTTCCCAGCAAACATTTACTAAGTACTTACTACGCTCTCACTATTACCAGGAAGATACCAGGTATCAGCTATAGGGCTACACAAGCGCCAAGAAGTAAAAAAACAATAAAAACAATTCAGGATGCAAAGATCTGAGATCATATCATTGCCACACCTTACTGGATGGAATCTCATGAGTAGGCATCTAAATCTTGGTTCCCCACTGTGTAAAGTGTGTGTGTGGGGGGGGGGTGATAGTTTCCCAATCCATCATGGTATGTGGACCACACTATTGGTAATTGACTCACCAAATGCATGGAAAGTTTCGTGCCTAGCTGTTATGATCGACATATGAAATATCCCCCACAGGCCTTTGTGCTGATTACTTGGTCCCCTGCTAACTATGGATGGAGATCTTTAGAAAGTAGAGCATTGTTAGAGGAAGTAGGTCACCAGGGCGCACTTCTGACTGGTAGACCTGGTGCCTGGTCCCCTCCTTGCTCTCTGATTCCTGGTTCCATACGGCAAAGAATACCCATCACCACCACCATCACCACTAAATCCATACTACACACTCCCACTACAATGATGTTCTAGCCAAGAACATGAGACCACATAACCATAGGCTAAACCTCCTGAAACTATGAACCAAAATAAATGCATTAATTTGTTTACATCACGTTTTCTGTCACAGCAACACAAAGTCTAACATACTGTCACATAACAAATGTTTGATAGCTGTAGCTATTGTCTGTTTTATTATCACAAAAAAAATACCGTCTCTAGGAATTTAAAGCAATATCAATAGATATAGACCCATACAAACAAGGATACAAAGTGGAAACTGAAGATCAGGGAAAGACAACGTGGCCTCCAGAACTAGAAGTCATGAGAACGTGTGGGAGAAAAGATCACATTGGAACTGCTTCCTGAGAATTGAGCAGATATTTCTGTACAAGTAGCCAGTTGGAATTTTGTGCCTTCCTGCCTTCCTTCCTTCTTTTCTTCCTCCCTCCCTCCTTCCTTCTTCCCTCTCACTGTGCTCTCTCTTTCTCCCTCACTCTCAACTTCCTTCCTTTCTTCCTCCCTCCCCTCCTCACAGGCCTATGTGCTGAACACTTGGTCCCCTAGTACTATGGTGGGAGGTCTTGAGGAAGGAGAGCATTATTAGAGGAAGTAGGTCATCAGAGCATCCCCTTGTCTGGTACACCTGCTCCCTGTCCCCTCCTTGCTAACTGCTTCCTAGCCTGCCTGCCCTCCCTCCCCCTTCCCTCCCTCCCTCCCTCCCCTTCCCTCCCTCCCTTCCTTCCTTCCTTCTTTCCATCTTTTCCAATGAATATTACTGGAGTTTCAGAGAGTCACATGAAGAGAGTGGGTATCTTTGAAATGTGACTGGTGGTGCTTTGGCTAAGAGGTTGCATCTGAAAGGGGCACCATTAGTGAGTACCAGGTGCCAACTATAGGGTGAATCCCAGCTAAGGAGCAGTAGGCAAACAGGAAACGTCCCCATCTGTGCATAAGTTACCTGAGAAGAAATGGTTCCGGAGGAAGGAGAGGGTGATACAGTGGACACTGGCTGGGATCTGTGGATCAGAGCAGGAGACACAGTGGATGCGGCAGGAGGAGAGTTTGGGAATTCCATTTTCATCGCCAATATTGGCTTATTAGACATACCTCTTTTTAAAGGCTGCATTGGGATTTGCATAATTAATCTATCAGCATCTACCATCAAATAACTATAGTGCTTCTATTGGAAGTTAAGAACCTTACCAGCAGCCGACTTCTGTTTCTCACCTGTGTTACTATTGCTATACGTTATACTTGCTCATGTTTCACTAACCCCACAATACATCATCATTACTGTGACCTTTACTTTAAATGATCAATTATCACTTAAAGAGACACAGAGATAACTGGGAAATACCTTTTTATAATGAGTCATCAGAATGCTGAATCCCCTGTTTTGGATGCACTTGACACAGTGAGCTACTTAAAAATGGGCTTCCCAGAACTGAATGCAATTCATTATACAAGTTCATTAGTAAATAAAAATGTCTTGTCCGAAGGGTCTAAAAACAGGATTATTGCCTGACCCCTAAGTTTCTTTTCTTCTTGAACCCCACCACCTCTTATAAAAACAAGTGTCAGTACAGTCCCAATTAAGCATGGGGCCAAATAAAATAGTAAACATGTCTTATGTAAATTGAAAAAGTCCTCGGGTATTTCTGTCTTGTACTTTTGTGTTTTTTTCTTTTTTTATTTAAATGTTTTATTTATTTCTTTATTTGAGAGAGAGAGAGAGAGAGAGAGAGAGAGAGAGAGAGAGGCAGACGAGAGGGACAGAGCGAATGGGCACACCAGGGCCTCCAGCCACTGCAAATGAACTCCAGACACATGCGCCTTCTTGTGCATCTGACTTTACATGGGCACTGGGGAATCGAACTCAGGTCCTTTTGCATTGCAGGCAAACGCCTTAACTGCTAAACCATCTTTTTAGTCCCTTTTGTTGTGTTTTGAACTTAAATAATTTATATTTATTCCCATTAAATTTGTTTTCCTTACCTTTATTCTCATGGAATTGTCCCACCTAGTAAAATTTTTTCTGAATCCATACACAAGAGCAGCTGACATTTTTAGCTTTATGCTTTTATCAAATTTAATAGACTTTAGTCCATAACAATGATAAAAATTTGGATAAGGATATGCAATGTTTTTTTTTCCTCCAGACATATTCCTCCAGTGGACAAGGTAGACTTTGCTAAGGATTTTTGGCAGTCATTGGCTAAAACATTGAAGTTTTAAGAGACTATGATTTTTTGCATCAACACCATGTTTCCTGGTCCTTTTTTCACTCCACGACACTCAGAGTTTATTTTTCTGCATCTTCAAGACATTATGGAAAGTGAAACAAGCCTGTCACAGAAAGATAAAGTCATAAGATCTCACTTACACGTAAATCAAGTTGAATCCTGGAAGGAAAGGAGAACATTAGGGACCACAGACTTCCAGTTACTTGGACAAATAAGTTCAAGAGCCACTTTGCACAGCAGGGTCATGGTGACTACAGTTTAGAACAATGCTCTTCAAAGTCACTGAGTTGGAACTCTAAGTGTTTCACCATAAAATAATAAGTATATGAGTGACCGCGCGATACTCAATGTCCTCATTGCACGTTATGCACATATTTCAAAACCTCATTTTTTACATGTTAAATACACGTGATAAGGAAATTCTCAAAATATTTGCTTAAAGAAACAGAGCACCAGTGGTCCATGGGATCTTATCAAGCAGGGTAATACTTGCCCAGCTGGAGTCTCAGAAAACTGGCAAGCAGGGTTTTTGAAGATATAATGAGCCTGGCATAGAAAGAAGTTCATGCCACTTATCACAATGCTTGGGGTGCTGAAGCAGGGGGATTGCTTCGAGTTCAAGGCCTGCCTGGGCTACAGAGTGAGACTCTGTCTCTAAAATCACACACACTAGGAACAGGAACTAATGGCAGATTTTCCCCAAATTCAAATTTGGTAAAAACCATGAAAACACAGATCAAAAGTTCATAAACCACAAGCAGAGTAAATGGTCCACCCAGGAACACTTCAAGTGTGTCAAGGTGGCCATCAGATGGAAAGTAAAAATGTTAAAAGAACATACAGACTGGACTGGTGGTTCACACCTTTAACCCCAGCACCCAGGAGGCAGAGGTCGTAAGATCAATGTGGGTTCGAGGCCAGCCTGAGACTACATAGTGAATTACGGATCAGCCTGGGCTAGAGCAAGACCCTACCTCAAAAAAAACAAAACAAAACAAAAACAAAAAAAATAATCTAAAAGAAGACATAGAGAAAAATCGAAAAGTCATATTAAAATATAAAGAAATAACAATTTAAAATTTATTAGAGTTTTTATTAGAAATATGTAGGACCAAAGCAATGGATGTTCTTAAACATGACAAAAAGAAAAAAGAAACAGAAACCTGTCCACTCAGAAATTTACATCCAAAGAACGTGTACTTAAAAACAATATAAATTCTACTTTGTCTATTGCAGGAATATTTCTGCAGAAAAAAAAATATTGCATAACCCTATCGTATCCAAACTTTTAGCATTGTTGCAGACTGAAGTCTATTAAATTTGATTAAAGCATAAAGCTAAAAAAAAAGTCAGCTGCTTTTGTGAGTAGATTCAGAAAGCTTTTACTAGGTGGGGCAATTTAATGAGAATAAAAGTAAGGAAAACATTTAATGGGAATAAATATAAACTATTTAAGTTCAAAACATAAGTACAAGACAGAAATACCTGAGGACTCTTCCAATTTACATAAGACATGTTTACTATTTTATTTGGCCCCATGCTTACTTGGGACTGTGCTGACACTTGTTTTTATAAAAGGTGGTGGGGTTCAAGAAGAAAAGAAACTTAGGGGTCAGGCAATAATCCTGTTTTTAGACCCCTAGAACAGACATTTTTATTTACTAATGAACTTAGAAATTTTCAACCTCCTCTTGTATAATGAATTGCATTCAGTTCTGGGAAGCCCATTTTTAAGTAGTTCACTGTGTGATCAAGTGCATCCAAAGCAAGGAATCCAGCATTCATATGACTTGGGTGAGTATCACAATGAAGAAACAGTTGAAAGCATTATGTCTAAAACCATAGGAGAGGAGACTGAAGAAGTAATTGTATTCTCCTTCTAAACCAGCCAGCCAGCCCTCCGTGGTGTCCATGAGTCAACCAAGCACAGATCACAAATATTTGGCAGCTGGGGAGATGGCTCGGTGGGTAAAGCACTTGCCTCACCAGCACGAAGACCTGAGTTCAGATTTCCAATGCCCACATAAAAATGCCAGGCTTAGAGATGCCATTCGAGGCGTGCCTGTAATCCCAGCGCAGGGGAGACGGAGGCAGGAGGATCCTTCAACTTGCTGGCTAGCTAGTTAGCTGACTTGGTGAGCTCTGAGTTCAATACAAGATCCTGTCTCAAAAAATCAAGGTGGAGAACAGCTAACAAAGACACCTGATGTCAACTCTGGAGCTCACACCCCCCCACACACACACACATGCACACACATGCCACTTGCAAAAAAATTAGAAAAATGCATCTGTACCATCCGGAACTGAGCATATAAATTTTTTTCTAATCATTTTTAGTCATTATTCCATGAGCAATATTCTAAGGACCTTTTTGTACTATTTACCCTGTATTCAGTATCAAAAGGAATCCAGAGATGATCTGAAGCTCATGGGACAATGACCACAAACCTCAGGAAGACAGACGGCTCCTTCTTGTCCCTTGACAAGTGGCTGAGCACCCTGGGCTTCGTTCTCTGCAAAGCTCCACAAGCTGACCTCTCTTGGTCCCTGTGGATGGCTGGATTCACAGTGCTAGCAAATATCTGTCACACTGATCAAGTTGTTCCATTCTCTCCAGAATAAAACACGACAACCATCGGGAGGGGACTGGGAAGGGGGGTGGATCTGGGAAAATAGGTTTAAGTCTAACAATAGAACAACATCTACACTTCTGAAAATCTGCTGCGAATGTTAATTGCGATTGTTATCTTGATATAACTTGGAATTAGCCAAGAAAAAGCCTTTGGGCAAGTTTGTGTGGATTTCCCTGAAAGAATCAACTCTGAGGGAGGGCCTTGTCCCCTCAGTTCATTCTTTCTGGAAGTACACACTTCAGGTCTTCTAGCACACATATTTTTGTTGCTATAGAATAAGTGGCTCAAACTGTCACATTAGAGAATCTTCTGATGTGTAAAGAGATGAGGATGAGGATGAGGAGACAGGAGAGGAGAGAAAGCACACTCTGCTCTGTGTTGGAAACCCAGCACTCCATAGGCTGCAGTAGGTTGTCTACAGCCAACTGCTTCTGGCACTAAACACTTTACACTAATAGACAGTGCATTCTTTCTGATGCCATTTCTTGAATTTTTCAGTAACTAAAAGCTAAAAATTTATATCTATGGAAAATGCAAATAACTATTGAAACAGAAGCACAGATACCTTGGGGTTTCATACTGCTCTCTCTACTTTTATATAGGTTTGACTTTTTCATACTCAAATGTTCTTTCTTTGTTGTAGAGGGTGGGTTCTTCTAATTATACCCACTCTTGTTCTGGAGGGACATTTTACCCTTCTGGTAATTGTGCCTTTGGGCATAAGGAGAGAACAGTAGCATGGTGCCTCTCGCTTCTGTTATTCCTGCCCTCCACTTTAACTAGGAAAGCAAAGAGTTCATAAGTGAGTTTGGAATAGGGAAATGTATACTCATAACAGGAAGTACACACCTGGTTCACACTTCATACTGTAAGTTGGCCAGGGGCAACACCATTAAAGAGAACTGGTTCAGTCCACCTGTGGCCAAGAGGCTGAGTCCAATTCTGTTCTGAAGTAGAGGGAGCAACTCAAGTCTTGTCAAATCACCCAGGCTTTATGTTGCTGATATTTATGCCAATCTATTCAGTCTCGTTGTCTTTCTCAGAGATCTAGAGGATCAAGAATGGTATCCATTGTGTCCTTAAAGCCCTTCCAATTCTTACCCATGTCTAGAAAGCCTTCTCGGTTCTTGTCTGTGCAACCTTCCTAAGGAGTTCTGTGTGAATGACCTAGGGAGAGTTTCTACCTCCTTTCTCTATCCACTGTTTATTCCAACATCATGTCATTGATCAAATGATGTTATCATTATCTGTTTCTACATCTGTGTTGCTAACTAGAACCTTCAGAATAGTAAAAGGTAGCACTGACATTCATCAAATGGATCAAACCCTGGCATAAGACCCAATCGATAGTTAGATGCACTCAAAATGTTCTATAAAAAAGAATGAATGAGGCATTTAGTCTATTCGGTGAGTAATTATTAATTGTGAATAGTGATTCATTTTTTTTCTTTCTTTTTTTTAATTTAATATTTATTGTCCATAATGAGTTACATTATTTAGTGAGCAAACCATGCGTTGTTATCCCGACTTCCCCAATTCCTCCCCTCCCCATCCCTGATCAGTTGTATATCCTCCTTCGTGGGCTGTCTGTATTAGTCCTTGTGGAAAGGGATCCTGTATATCTTAGTACTCATCCCAGTCTTCCTGGCCCAAGTCAGTTGTTACTGATAGGTGCTATGCCTCTGGACCGTCTCCCCCACCACGGCTCTTTAAGATCTTAGTAATTTTGATACCAGAATCTAAGAGCTCTTTTGCCTTAGATACCTATCATGTATCTCAATTGAAATTTTCATTTATATTGACTTTATTAAATTATAATCTGTAGGCTCTAAAGGCAATGTATAAGCTTACTCAGTTCTTCAAGAATTACAAATGACATTGTGAGGCTAGAAGCTAAGAATCCTGGGTTTTATATTTTGGTTCTATCATGGGCACATCTTTGCCATTGAAGAAATTACTTAACTTGGCACTCCAGTTCTATGTATGATGGAGTTACCAAGTTCCCTTTTTATTAGTGTATGTTAATTCTATGAGGTAATGGGTTTCATTATGAAATTCCATTCATGCATATAATGTTTGATCATATTCACCTCCTCTGTTGCCCTTTCCTCTCTTTTCACTTCTTAATATTCCTAATAGTCTCCCTTTTACTTTCATGAGTGGGCACTAATTTTCCTGATATGTTCTCATATCACTTATAACTAATACTTTCCATATAAAACCCATATTTCCAGCACGTCATACTTAGTTGTAATTTTAAAGCACAGGTGAACCTTGGAAACTTACAGAAAAGCTTTTGCATTTAACACTAAAAGATAAATTTAAATTTTTTTACTGGTACAAAGGAGTTATTTAATATTTAAAGAATCAGAATCCATAACATTCTGTTTAATGGAGAGCTAATCATTCCCATACCTTGATTACATTTAGGAATGAAAAGTTGGATAGTATTAAATTTGGTGATATTTGAAAGAGTCACATTAAATGTAATAGTGTATCTGTTGAATGGTTATTTTAATAAGAAAGAAAGTCGTATTCAGCATGTGAATATAAATTCATACCTTCATTTCCAGTCACATCTCCCACTGAGACATGCCTGTTTCTACAGTTTATGCAGAGAAAGGAGGAAGATGCAGTTTATGGACACACTACCCAAATGCTCAAGGCACCTTCCACCAACACTACCAACTACCCATTCAACAACCACACTTCTCTTCCTAAACACAAACTCCAAAGCTGGCTCCAAGGGCACTGAGAGGCTGAGCATTGCAAGTTCAAGATCAACCTGGGCTGCATAGAAAGACCTTGTATCAAAACTCAAATACTTTCTTTAGAGTAATTTCTAGCTTCGCTTGCAGCTATGTGCAGCTCTGACATTAAATTTGAGCCAATAACAGCAAACAATGTTATATATGCTCTTCAGAGAGGATGCTTAAAATAATGACAGACAATGACCATATCCTTGGCCCTTTGCCTTCTCCATTTCCCTCTATCCCGAATGCTGACCTGAGGGCCTGGGCACTTCATGGGGTGACCGTGTATGTCCTTGTGCCCTTGGGCATTCTAGCCCTTCACTCCTTAAGCCATAGTGGGCCGCTGCCTTGCCACAGGCCCAATAGCAACAGGACCAAGGGATGATAGACTGAAACTTCTGAAACAGTGAGACAAAGCTTATCTTCTCTCTATGTAAGTGGATGATCTCTAATACTTATTACAGGAATAGAAAGCATGAACACACTTGCCAAGCTAAGTTTTAAAATCTCAATTTGGGAAATGGCCAGTGGCTCTCAAAAACGCTATGGAACCAAGGCACCAAGAGACACTCGCAAACCTTCTTTGGTAACAATCACCCAACCTAAAGCTCTCCCATCTTCTTTGTAATAGTTATCCAGACCAAACAGTTCTCTTTTAAGTCGAAAACAGATATCCTATTTACACTAAGCACCTGTGAATATAATGTCTGTGTCCCCTCCAGTGGGCAAATATTGATTCCTTAATTGTAGCTTCTGTTGCCTTTACCCTTCAAAGTAACTGTTATGTCTCTTTCTCCCTATGGACTGAGTCCCTCCAAGGCCAAGATGGTAGTGTCCCAAGTGATAGACTCTCCCTGAAAATAAAAGATGTTGGGGGAATAAATAAAGACATGGGTGAGTGAATGTCCAGGCTCTGGGGTTCTCGTGGGCAGGCTTGTCTCAGCGCTCATAGATGAACAGGTGGGGGGTGGGGAGAGCCACTGCTCACATCAAGCAATTCTAGAATCCCAGAAGAGCCAGTTTGTTCTCGCCTCTTCTGAAAAACAAAGTGGTGGGTAGAATAGAAGAGGAAAGGAGGGAAATCTTCCCTCCAAATTTAGAGAAGAAACCATCCAAATGGCACCATGGCACTGATCACACTGCCGTTTACTCATTTTCACATGCCCTGGATGAAAGAAGCCATGGCTCCCCTTTGGGTACAGGACAGCAATCCTTACTTGCTGCAAAGGGAAGGAACTGGCCGGTGAGCAGGCAGGCAGGCAGGCAGAAAGCAGAGAGCACTCTCTCAGGGGAAGGCTGGAGGAATCTGACTACACACTTGCACGTGGGAAATGCTGCAGCAATGGCCCTGCCTTGGATCCAAGCACAGGCTGTGGCTCCGATTAATGGAGAGAAATTCTAAGCCCCCCCCCACCTTGAGGTTTGGCTCTTGAAATACTTGAATGAAACTCCACTATGTGAAACAGCACACGGAGAGGTGGTGGGGGCCATGCAGTAACTAGTGACTGCAGCTGGCCCCCCTCTCCACCTCTCCTGCAGCACCCTGGGTACAGACAGCAGGCCTTGAAAACCTCCCCTAGCTATTCCCCTGCCCTTCCTATAAACAAACCCACAGGCCAAGGAAGTTGGCATTCCTTTACTCATTTCTCAGCAGCAGAAAGACAAGATGAACTCCAGCCAGGAAGTCTGCAATTCAGAACGGCTGCCCTGACGCTATCATTTCCTTGACCTCACTCGTGTTCTTCAAAATGAAGCAAGAGAGTCAATTATTCTTTTCACATTTGCTTGTTCTTCCCCTTCAGTTGACAGCACGCCTTCATTTCAAACAGGAATTTGTTCAATGCATTATGCAAAAATATTTAGCATCCCTAACAGCTTTCCTCATTTGGGTCTTGTTCATTCTCCAGAATGGTCTTTGGCTATGGAAAAGAAAGTCCATTTAGCTATATCATCTATTCTCCTTGGGCAAACAACCTTGTTGGTGTTTCACGTTCTCTCAGTTTCTCAGATTTAGTGCCATCCTATCTGGACACCAGATGTTTTATTTGACAATAGTAGACTATAAATGGAACGAAAGCTAATCAGGTTGTTATAAATTCAAATAAGGGAGCTGATATCTTTGAGAAAAACGGGTGAGTGTGCAAGCGAAGAAGTGTGTTCATCTGATGAAACAGTGCACAAGAAAACATTGCTCTGGGCATAAATACTAAATAGTCCCATCAAACTTACCATGGCCATGACCTGTGATACCCCTGGATTCTCTTGACTTCTCATCAGTACCTACTGCCCAACCTGCCTGATGCCATGATAAAACCTTCCATTGAGATGCTAATTCTGCAATTAGTAGGAGCAAGAATGTGACTTTTGACAAGCAACTGTTGAAGTTCAAGTACTAGTCAGGGGTCTCTAGAGGGAACAAACCAGTAGAATGAATTCATATCACAAGGGAGGTTTATTAAATTGGCTTCCTTGATATGGGCTGAGTAGATCAGCAGTGGCTGTCTGTCTACACAGCAAAGAGGCTGAAACCCAGTAGCTGCCTCGGCAGTCCCAATCTGACCCCAGAAACACTTAGGGTTGGACCCTAGGATAGGCCAAGGTGATACCTCCTCCAGCCAGGCAGCTGGAGAAAAGCCTTTAATAAACTTCTGAGTCTATTGGGGGACATCCATTCAAACTACCACAGAGGGTCTTCTTCCGACATCTAATTCTTCCTGGGAATGCCATCACAGACTCACCCGTGTAGACATGTCTCTCATTGGATTCCCAATCTGATGATGTTGCCAATTGACATTCGCTATCACAATGATCATAAGTGTCATCACTTTCTGTGCCCCCAAATTGGATGAGAACATCTATTTTCAGGATGTTCGTAAAACAAAGTTTAGGTACGAGCACAGAATATTTTAAATACTTATTATTTACTTATTGTTTCAGATTTCTAAGGAACTCATAACAAAGGCCCGTAAGCTAGGTGGCTGAAAAAACAGAAGTTTATTTTCTCATTGTCGTAGTCAGCCACACGCCGCTGGGACGAATCTCCAAACCAGGCACAGTTATGGGAGGAAAGAATTTATTGAAGCTACAGATCCAGGGAAAGTTCCATAATGGCAAAAATGGCTGGTCCAAGCAGAGAGAGAAACCCATCACCAGTATCATATACACAATAACAAAACAGGTAGGGGGAAGAGAGAAGATTTTTCTCCCCCCTGTATATAGCCTCAGGGTGGGGTCATGCAACCCTATCCCAGACTTAATAGCTTCCTGAGTTTCTGGAGTTTCCTTCCTGTACTGCCCACACAGGGAGGTATGTTCATTTCTAGCTCCCTTGAGCTTCCTTACATCCTGCCCCCTACTGAGAAGCGCTCTTCCTATAAAAATTCTCAGAGATCCACCCAAGAGAATTAAAATGATCAAGTTGACAACAAAACCTAATCATCACAGTCATCATTCTAGAAGCTGGTAGTCTAAGACTGAGGGCAGTCAGCAGAGTTAGCTTTCTCTAAGACCTCTCTCTCTTGCTTTTGTACATGGTTATCATCTTCCCTGTGTCTTCATGTGATCTTCCTTCTATGTGTGCCTGTGTTATAAGCTCATGTTCTTATAAGGTTATCAGTCACATTGGGACATACCTCCTTTTACCTTAATTACAGTTCTGAAGACCCTATCTTTATTTAAAAGCCCACAATCACATTGGAAGGTCTTCTGAGGATAGCACTGCATTATATGAATTTGAAAGGAGCAGTTCATCCATAAAACTTAATTAGAGGGGACTTTGTTTGATCATAGTACCCACCCCTTGTGCTATAGTTGAAGAAACTTGAACACAGGAAGTGAAGCACTAAGTCCAACATGTGACTATGGTATATTGCTCCATTTATTTGAATCAATCATTTCTCCCAGTATTGACTTGTATTTTTTCAGTATTAAATGTAAATTCTAATTGTCACAACTTACATTAGATTTACTTGCTAACGAGCAGAGTGGCTTGCTAATATTTCATATTTTCTGTAACTACTATAAATGATATCATCTTAATATCAGTTTCTAGGGGCTGAAAAGGTTAAGGCATTTGCCAAGAAAGCAGAAAGACCGGAGTTCAGTTTCCCAGTACTCACATAAAGCCACATATGCAAGGTGGCTCATGTGTCTGGAGTTCATTTGCAATTGCTGGAAGCCCTGGCGTGCCCATTCTCTCTCCTTTCTGTCTGTCTGTCTGTCTGTCTGTCTGTCTGTCTCTCTCTCTCTCTTTCTCTCTCATAAATAAATAAAATATCTAAAAGAATATCAGTTTCTAATTACCTGTTACTGCTGTATACAAACAGAAATCCATAGTAGCAAATGATCTTTTATCATGACACCCATGCCAAATTCACTTAATAATTCTTGTCATTTTTCTGTATCCTAAGTGTTGCTAAATTTGTTTATTAATTATAATAATTTGGCTCTTGATTCATTTGAATATTTCTTAAAATTATATCTATAAACAATTTTGATATTTTATTCCTTTCAGATTTAAAGTCATGGTATATATTTTATTTTTCTCCTCATTATGTACTAATACTTTTAGTTCAATGTCATAGAGAAATAGTAGCAGTAAGATTCCATGTGTTATTCACAGTCTCGTGAAAAAAACTTTTATGGTTTTATCCCCACTATGATAATTACTATAGCAGTTTTTAATTTTTATAAATAATCTTCATCTACTTAAGGAAGTTCTTTTCCATTACCATTTTATTAAGTCTTTTATGCTAAAATGGAATTGAATTTTACTATACACATTCCTTGTGCCTATGAATATTACATTATTGCAGAATGAATAAACAAACTTCAATTAATATTAAAAATGTTTGAATTCACAGAAAAAAACTTCTGTACTAATATATTACCATATTATGCTGGTTTCAAATAGCTAATGTTTTGTTTGGAATTTCAATTTTGTTTAGGATCTAAGCTGATAAAAAGAGTTATAATTTCTTATGTTTTAATAATCTAGTCATTTAGGGATCAGAACTATATACACTGCTTTGTGCTTTATTCCAAAGATTTTGGAAGTATTTTTGTTATTTTTTAAATTCTGTGGAATTGTTTCTATAAAATTCAAGCTATTTCTTCTATATTGCTAAAAATCTACTTAAACCATCTTGGTGGGTTTTTTTGTGGTAAGGTTTTCAGTTACAGAATCAACTTCTTTACCCAACACAAGGATATTCAAATGTCTCTATTTCATCTGTCAATCTTGACCTTTTTCCTAATATATTAAATGTGTTGACATGGAGTTGTTTTAAATCTTATTTTCTTCTTAATGTCAATTGTCTGTGTAGTAATGTCCTTCATTAATTCCTAATATTGGTCTTTTCCATTTTCTCTAGTTTTTCCTTGGTTGGTCTAATAATTTAGTAACTGTTGTAATTGATAGGAACCAGCTATGATTTTGTTGATTCACTGATCATTCATCTGTTTCCTCTTTTGTTGATTTCTAGTCTCATCTTTTTTGTTTCCTTCTTGGATTTGCCTTGCTCTTTCTTTTTCCTACCTGCTGAGGAGAAAGCTTGGACCTTCCAGCTTCATCCATCATGGTAGTCTATTGTGCACATTTAAAGTCTACAAATATCTCTGTGCACTGCGTAGCTTTGTGCAATAAATCTTGATATATGAACTATCATTCAGCTCAAATTGTCTAGTATAGTTTCTTCTCTTCCAACTGGCTATTTTAGGAGGACAAAATCCAGCCTTTAGGCATCTTCTAACCACCTGTATACAAATTGTTTTTATCTTGCTTACACTAAAGATAAAGGGCATGCACTGAATAAATTTCATCTGTTGATATACTGTGAGGCTTGTTTCATGAACCTGCACGTCACCAATGATGGCACAGACCAACTACACCCTTGAAAACAGTAGTGTTTGGATGTTGTTTGGTGCAGTGTTCTGTCACATGGTTCGGTGCGGTGTTCTGATGTATGTTGTGTTAGGTGCAGTGTTCCAAGTATGTCATGCTTGCTGCAGTGATGGAAACATGTCATGTTAGGTGCAGTGTTCTAAGTATTTCATGTTAGGTGAGTGTTCTATGTATGCTGTGTTTGACGCAGTGTTTTATGTATGTTGTGTTAAGTGCAGCATTCTGTTTATCTCTCATTGTTTAACACAATGTCCTATGCATGTCATGTTATACAGATATTCGGAATGCTTAGTAATAACAGATTTTTATTTCTCCTCTTAATTTTATCAGTGTTCATTTTTAACTATATTACTGAGCTCATGCAAATTTAGAATTAAACTATCCTCATGTCGGATTCTCTTTTATCATTATGAAATGGCCTCTAAGTTTTATTTTGTCTGATATTAGCCAAGTAATACACGCTTACCTTTTATTAACGTCATTATATTTCCTTCTTCCTACTGTAAACTACTCTGCATCCCAACACGTAAAGGGTACTCTTTGTAGTCATAACATATTGAAATTTTGTTTTCTTACCATTTTAATTTTTTTACTAATAGGTTTTAGTCTATTGATATTTAATTTGGTTAAATTAAATATTGATATTTAATTTACTCAATGTATGATTGAGTATATATACACATATTTGTGTGTGTGTGTGTGTAATCTTACCTTTGTTTGCTATTTGACACATCTACCTTATGCCTTTTCTCTTTTATTTTTCATCATATGTTGGATGCTTTCACTGTAGCTACATATCTATTCCCCTCATCTCCATTTCCATTGTTTTTTTCTGTCTTTGTATTTAGATATTTCTATTTACCTGTCTCCTAGTTATGTCATTCCATAAAGTAATTAGTTTGGCATATTCTATTCTTTTTTCTGAAATGTTCCTTTGCATGTTTCTAGTTTCTAGTCTTCTAATGAGTTTTTCTATTAATCTATACTCTTTCGTTTCCTTCTAGTTTCCTAAGCATAATACTTAGAGTTGTATAATAGCTCATATAACTTAACTGCACCTGTGAATCTATTTCTACTGTCTGATTTTTCTGATGGAGCATGGTTATGTGATTGTGTCATGGCATAGCTAACAATTTTTAACTGAATGACAGAAATAATGAGTCTTGATAATGTTATCTTTGACCAAAGAAAATTCCTCATTTCTTTTGCTAGATAGGATAGACTCAGGAGGAGAGCAATCCTCTTTATCCAACTGGGACAAAACTGAATCAAGGCTATGTTTTTGTTTACATAAAACTTTATCTAGCTCTAATTTATCCCGGTTTCTAAAGAAAGACAATCAAGGCTTTAAACAGATAATCTGGTGCATTTTTTGATTTCCCAGAACCACAAGATTGTGGCTAGTACAGTTAATTTTTAAGTTCAAATATATCTTCAGAATTTGGCAAATAAATTGAGGAAAAAGAAACCATGTGTGTGAGGACCCTTGAGTATTTAGTTTTTGTCATTCTAGCCTTATATAATGCCAAACTCTACTAGTTTATTTGAATTCCAGCAGGAACTTTGTGTTTGAGCCAACCAACTTACTCAGCTTGGGCCAGAACTGACAAAAAGCATCAGAGAAACAGAGAATGAAAGAGAAAACCCAGTACTCTTGCCCCTCCCAGAATTTTGCGCATGTGTGTGCACGCGCATGCGTGTGCATGTGTGTGTGCATGTCTGCGTGTGTGCGTGTGTGTGTGCGTATGTAATCATTTTTTTAAAAAATATAGGTTTAGGGATGGGGAGATGATTTATAAGAGATCCTTCTGCACAGTCATGAGGACCTGAGTACAAAGCTCAGCACCCAGTTAAAAAGCTTGGCATGGCTATGCATTTCTGTAGGTCTGGTGATGAGGGGGCAAAGGCAAGGGGATGCCTGGGGCTTGCTGGTCAGCCAATCTAACTGAAAAGAACTCCAGGATATCACTGAGAGACTCTATCTCAATGAGATGGACGGGTAATAGGATAGGATAGCTGATATCCTCCAGCCTTTGTACTTGTGGAGAGAGAAGGGGGGGAATATAGATTTAACACATATCATTTCTCCTCCCCTGTAGTGGAAGGCCTCAGTGTCCTTGTGTGAAATAAAGGAGTCTTAATTACTCACTACTTGGAAAGGGTTTTGAATTTCTTACTTCTGTCTATAGTTTTTCTTTTATGTCTTTGGTTGTTTTATGAGGAAAAATTATGTTAGAGCCAGTATTCGTTTTTAAAATCCTGTTTGTTTAAAAGCCAAGGGCAACATGGAATAACAAAATTGAATGGCCCTTTTAGCAGTTTGAAATCTAGCCAGGCATGGGATAATTATAAAAAGTAACCAGTCAAATGCACATAAAGCAAGCTGGCAAGAAATCTACAGAACATGGTGACTTGTGTAATGTTCTCTTCTCACTGTCAAGCGGAAGCAGTCCCATTAAGCAAATGTCAAATGAGTGGTTGAGAACACCACAGGCTACTTAAATACACTGCACATATCATTTGCCAACTTCTTCTACAATGAGAGTAAGTTATTCATAAAAACTACTTTTTCATTACATATTAATTCTCATCTGAATTTCATTAGGATATGAAAATTACATAGAGTAAAGTACTTATTCATATGAATATATAACTCTCGGGGTATTATTTTGAAATTATTATTTATCATATCTTTATAATCCTTCTTTTCAAGTGTTTAAAGATATGCAATGAATTTTAGAATACTATATCAAATGTTCCCGACATAAATAAATTCAGCGGTTTCATTTTCTATAGATTATTGATATAAAAAATTACCATGGATAATATAATGTCTAAATACAGCTAAACACTTAATAATATTGTCTAAAGCCAAGCGTCTGCTCCTTAATGCCCCATTTTAGTGAATCATCACAAGAGCTGTGTGTAAATGTTCTTGATCTCATTTACAAATCATGAAACTGAAGACGGGTTCCCATGCTCGTGAACAGGACTCTTTGATTCCAAATAGTATCTGTGTTGTGGTTTGATCATGAAATGGCCTTCGTAGGTCATATGATTGGACATTTCATCTTTACATGGTGGTGCTATTTGGGAAAGTGGTGGAAACTTTAGAAGGTGGAGCCTCAGCAGAGGAAGTAAGTCTCTGGGGACAGACCTTGAGATTTTATAGCCCAGCCTCCCTTCCTATTCATTCTGTGCTTCATTACTGTGAATGTAACATGACCAGTCACTCCCTCTTCCTCCAGGATAGACTATAATCCCTCGAACTATAAACCAAGATAAGCCCTTCCTCCTTTAAATTGCTTCTTGTCAGGTATTTGGTAACAGCAAGAAATGTAACTAACCCAACACTAACTCACAAAAGCACCTTGGCTCTGAGGTTCAGTGAAAGCTGATGCATTAATTTCCAGTTTGAAAGATATCTCTGTCTTGCTGTTCTTCAAACTGTATCAGATAGATAGACAGGTAAAGTGCAAGAAGACTTATCAATTCTGTCTCTTGTCAATGGCTCAAATAGACGTTGACCAAGGAGAAGATGGCAGTTCAAATGAATTCCTGCCATCATCTTGAGATCCTAATTTGGTGTGTCATCTTTGCCCAGCAGGAACTTTGAATGCAACATTATGAATTCCTCCCATCCCTACTCTTTCTCCAAAGATAGCTTTTTTGTCCCATTTTCTTATTGGGCCTGGTAGCAAAAAAATCTGATCATTTACAAATCCTCAACAACCGAGATTCTAATTAAAGGAACTGTTCTCATCCAACCAAACATTGGGCTCCAGTGAATCATTGGCTATCCCTCCATGAAGTCATAACTCACTGTGGAATGACCTTTACCAGACCCACTTTCTTTTCCCTTTTCTTTGTGCTTTTAATGAATGTTATAATATCATTGTTGCCACACTTGTTATTATTATCCATGCGTCTTAATTAATGCTTTTACTTTGCACCACTTAGCCAGACATGTCTACCTTTCTGTTATTTCCCCCACCATATGCTTCCTTCTTGTTAATCTTAATAGAGATATCAAAGACTCCAATTTCATCATAAATTAATTCTTCTTCCTCTGGGATACTTAAAAGTTTTAGGTCTCTATAAAAGCATCTGCTATAAATTTACATTTTTTTCTTGTAGCTTCTGTATCATTTTTAATCAAAATACCCTATCTTATATCTTAAAGAATATTCCCTGTGCCTGTGTTATTTGCATGACATTCCATTGTGAGTTTTCTGGTTGGACTCTCAGTTCATTACTCGAAGCGAGTCTCTCCCCTTTCCTCAGATTGAAATAACTTATCATTGCAAGTATGCTCGTAGAAACTTCCATCAATTAACTCTGTGAAGGACAGCCCATTTTTTTGGAAATAACACGTATGATTATAACCCTGTGAACATGGGCAGATGGCACCATAGGAAAAGGAGTTGGTGTAGCCAGGCAACAATTTCAAAATCCTCACATGGTCAAGCAGTAAGGTGAATATGAAAAATGTAGGCAGAGGTTCCACAGAACCTCTGGAGGGGATATCTTCATATTAGCATCACAAAACTGTCTCCAGCTCCCCAACCTTAAATACATAATTTGTGAATAATATTATGGGTCTTCGGCTGGCAGTGGAGTGTGATATATTGTTAATGCTTTTTTTTGCGAATGTTAGAATGGATATCTATCAAGAAGTCTATTGTCTGTGA
Source organism: Zapus hudsonius (assembly GCA_004024765.1). Classification (NCBI taxonomy): domain Eukaryota; kingdom Metazoa; phylum Chordata; class Mammalia; order Rodentia; family Dipodidae; genus Zapus; species Zapus hudsonius. The sequence continues at coordinate 3,274 of PVHP010027315.1, read as the reverse complement.
AGGCTTTCATATAGCACAGAACAAAACACTACAGTATTCTGCTTAACTAGAGGTTTTACTCTAAGGTAGATCATTAGACTTTTTATTATGCCCAAATAATAAAAGCCATTATTAAGGTCAAGTCACAGCTATAGAGTTTGCAATTTTAGGATTTCCTCAGTGGATTTGGCTTGTACTTGCTAGAATCCAGGCTTCTATTTGGAGGGGGGGATAAGTTACCTTTCCAAAGCTCCCTTGGATAGGAAGACAGCTCTGACAGCATTTAAATACTGTGCCAGAAAGTCAAGCATCTCGGGTTCCAATTAGCATTCTCGGTTCTCGCTCATCTCAATTTTCCTCCAGTTGAAGGAGATTGGGCTGTACTGAAGGGTTGTACTTATAAAGTGATTATGGAATTTCCTCCTGTCATTCACGTTTGTGTGATGTCTCTGGGCCATTTCTGATGTTGCTACTGTAGCAACAGCATATTTAGTGATTGTCACAGACAGGAGCATTCTGAAATTGCGAGGGAGGAGCCATGATTTATAATGTGCCACAAATTGCTCTCAGCACTAGAATACAAATTCAAATATGATAGTTGATACCAATCTGCAATGTGTTTTGGAGTAATCCCTATTGCTTACGAAAATCCCTTGATGGTTTGGGGATACATTTTGTCTGCCGAACAGTCATTCTGGCTGCATTGAGAATTCAGACACAATTTTTTAAATGCAGAAGGGATTTCAGGGTAAATTAGATTTTTGAAACCCCAAGTGTTCAAAATAGAAGCATCTTTGCTTTAAGCACCAAGACCCTGTAAAACTCTGAGAGAAATTTCATCCTTGGTAAATATGATTGTGATGTCAATTGAGCACAACTTTAAATGATCTGTACATGTTAGGCATTTTGTATATAAAGGGAAAACAGTACACATTACATCATTTCTTTTCACAATATTGTTATTTAATAAAAGCACGTGCCACAAACATACACACACACACACACATCCATTGGCACCCATTTTTAGAATAACTCAAAGAATATCAGAGTAAAATCAAATGATTGTTGAGCCAACAGAGTTATAATGTATTTTGATGACTTATTTAGAATCCATAATGCATAACTTGCTTAGAATTTGAGAGGAAATTCATGGTAAACAAATCTCAAGTTCAAGTGTCTGCATCTAACTGGAGGGAAGAAAAGCAGATAGGTATGCTAGCTAATCAGTCCACTGTCACCAGCAGTGAGAGGCATTCTCTCGTCATGTGCCCTAAGCCATTGTTATCTGAGCAAGATGGCCATCAAGAAGACACAATGGCAGGCAGCAAGGAAACAGAACCTGTTTTTGTTTTGGTTTGGTTTGTTTTTGTGCGAAAGAACAGGGTTCTGGAACACTGAAAAATCCATGGGGTGAGGACTGGAGAGATGACTCAGTAAGTAAAGTACCTCATAAGCATAAGGACCTGAGTTTGGATTCCCAGCACCCATGTAAACTCCAGGCATATTTGTGGGCACCTATAATCCCAGCACTGGGGAGGAAGAGATAGTGGAAACCCTGGCTCACTGGCCAGCAATTCTAGTACAATCAGTGAGTTCCTGGTTCAAAGACCCCATAACAAATAATAAGGCGAGGGACATTGGGGGAGATGCTACACATCAACCTCTGGTCTATGCACACCTGCACACATGTATACATACTTACACATGTGCACCTGTACAAATACAAGTGTAATATATGCATTAATATTATACACATATATCCATGAAAACAGAAAGAAGAGAAGAAAGGAAGGAAGGAAGAAAGGAAGGAAGAAAGGAAGGGAAGGAGGGAGGAAGGAAGGAAGGAAGGAAGAAAGGAAGGGAAGGAGGGAGGAAGGGAGGAAGGGAGGAAGGGAGGAAGGAAGGAAGGAAGGAAGGAAGGAAGGAAGGAAGGAAGGAAGGAAGGAAGAAAGGAAGGAAGGAAGGAAGGAAGGAAGGAAGGAAGAGCCCATGAGTACTTGACCTTGGTTCCTAGATCAGAGATAAGTGAGAATATCCTGATCTGCTAGATGGATGATGGGAGAACAGTATATATTCTTCCTGTTGAATTAGTTTGCTGTGGTAGCTACAAGCTACTACACTGAAGTTCAAATAAAAAGAATTTATTCTCTTATAATTCCTGAGGCTAGAAGTAAGAGGAGAGTGGAGTTTCCTTCTGAAACAGAGCTCTCCTCTTGGCCAGCAGCTAGACGTCTGCTCTCTGTCTCCACATGGTCTCCCTCTGTATACAACTGTGCTCTCATCTCTTCTTATGAGGACATTAGTTATATTGAATGAGGCCCTACTGGGCTAGCAGGTACACATCAGTGGTAGAGTGCTTGCCTAGGTTGGGTTCAACTCCAAGCACCACAAAAAATAAAATCAAAAAGCAATAATTTTGAATATAAATTAGTGCCTATCTTATGACCTCTGAAAAGACCCTTATCTCCAAACACGGGCACACTGTGAAGTCCTAGGTGTGAGGAAGGACTTCATTACGGGAATGTAGAGGAAGACGTAATTCAGCCCCTAGCTAACCGACATGCTGACATCAGCTATGTTTCATCGGTACCGAATTTCCTTACATTTTTGCAACCTTGGTCCAAAACATTTTGGCACACTGGCTATTCCCAGTTTGATATGATAATAACATGTTGTTAAGGAAAACAGTGGAGTATTTGGCACTTCTTGGTTCAAAGATGGGTCTGCTGGTTGCTCTATACAGTTTTCAGCTTGCTTTCCTTATACTATAGAGGATTCTATTATGGTAGAAGCTTGGTAATATGACATGTTTTGGCCAATAAAATAAAAATGGGAGAGAGATGTATCACTCTACATAACTTTGTTCCCATATGACAGAGCATATTATTTTCTTATTCATATGGCTATAAGAAGGCAGATCCCATATTCCTAAGCCCTGTGTTGTAGAAAACTGATAACGATTGATTTTTGTCCTCAGAATCTAAGAAAGAGATTTAATGGCAGATTTTAAGATGTTTTTCTGTTTACTTTATAATCTGTACTTTAATTTTATGACATTTATTATAAAAGGAAGGAGGTGGGGGCAAGGGTTCTCCCTTCAGCATGACATAGAAAGCTTAAAGCCCAAAGTCCATCTACTTCTGTTTCAAACAATGAGAAATGAGAATGGGGGTAGAGCAGAGAGTAAAACCATAGACCAGCAAGACGGCTCCAGAAGCAAGATCAAGCAGACCTTGTGGATTGGAGAAGAGACAGAACTTCACAACAGTGATGAGGGGAAGACAATGCTCCATTG
>PVHP010027314.1:0-23855 GCA_004024765.1 Zapus hudsonius | reverse complement strand
CCGAAGGAAAGCCGCGCGGAGGGAAAGCCGCGAAGGAAAGCCTCAGGCGCCGGCGGCAGGCAGACCCTGCCCGCCTGGAGGACTCACTGCCTTTTGCGAGCTGGTCAACGTTGGTGGCCTCCAGTCTTACGGATCCTGTGCTCTGAGGTGCCTGGATTCAGCGGGCAATCGCAGCTTGTGTCCACGATCTGGATTCCTGCTGTATCCCCTGGCCCTTATTCCCCGAGAAGTGTGCGGCGTGTTTACTAGTCAGCCATCTTTTCCTCTCCCCCCATTCTGCTTCTTCAATCACTGTTCCTTCATGTGTTTTGTCTTGTGTACTTTTATGAAATCTCTGGTTTTAATTTTCATTGGTGGCTCCTTTCCAACTTTATTGTAGTGGTATATATTTGAGGCCTTGGAACTGAGAGGGAACAAACATTTTGGGTTTGGTTTTCTATCTTATTTGAGAATATTTAGCAAGCTTTAAAAATAAGCATCTTTAACCAGGCACGATGGCACATGACTTTAATGCTAGCACTCAGGAAGCAGAGGTAGTATCACCGTGAGTTCAAGGTCAGCCTGGGCTAGAGTGAGACTACCTTGAAAAAAACAAAAAACAAAAAAGAAAGTTTAGTTTGGGGCTGGAGAGAAGGCTCAATTGTTAAAGGGGCTTGCTATCAAAGCCTGCCCTGTGGAGCCAAATGCACAGAGCTAGATGAACCTGGAGTTTGTTTGTGGTGGCAGGAGGCCCTGGCGTGCCCATTTCTCCCTCTCCATATTCCTCCCTTCCTCTCTCTCTCTCCCATCCTTGTAAATAAATGAAAAAAATTTTAAAGTTTATTTTTATCTCGTTTAAAATGTCTTTAATTTTTCATTGTTGTTGCTTGAGACAAGGTCTTACTATGTAGCCATTGCTGACCTGGAATACTTTGTAGAGATGGTTGGCCTTGAACTTACAGTGATCCTCCTGCCTCTGCCTCCCAAGTGCTAGGATTACAAGTGTGTGCCACCACACCTGGAAAAAAATACCTTTAATTCATATTTTTTAATTCTTAGCAATAATTTTATCTCTTACCAAGCACTTATTAACCTGGCCTATATTTACTATTTCTTTTTTTTTAAGCTTAGAGAGAGACTTTTTTGGATTAAGAGAAGGAAAGAGTGTGAAAAGCTGTTGCCCATAAGAAAGCTAAAGGGGTATAGCCCAGAGTATAGAGTGCTCCTGCCCATGGGAAGGCAAGAGAGGGGTAAAAGCCCTTGTATTTGCTATTTCTACCTTTGTGATACATTGTCTTCATGTTTGTCAATATATTGCATTCATCAATTGAAGATTCAATAAAAGTTGTATAGGCAAGAGAATTATTTTTCTGTTTTAGATTATTGACCATTAGAGAAGTGTACTGACGTGGGTGAAAGAATTTATGGACATCTCAAAGAACTTTTCTAGAGCTATGCCTCTAGCCCAGTGTGGCTATTTAATTTAAATACAAAACTTGGTGCTTCGGTTCTGGGGCTTGTATTCAGTTGTTCTACCACTGCATGTCACTAATAGCAGCTGTTTTGAATACTGCCTACAGTATATTTCCATCCTTGCTGAATGGTGTGTTCAAGAGCAGTGTTCCAAAGCATGGAAGGCAGGACACTGTTTTTTGCAGCTGCTGCAACTTTACTTGTTTCTAAAGCCTCAAGCTTTGCAGAGTTAGTTAATTTTGTGAATATATCGGATTTGGCTGAATAGATACTGATATGAAAGGAAAAGAGTTGGGGTTGAGGAGACAGCGCAGTGGTTAAGAGCATTTTCTGCTTAAGCATGAGGTCCAGCTGGAAACTAAGGTCAACTCCCCAGAACCCATGTAAAAAGCCACACATATTTATAACCCAGTGTGGGGAGGCAGCGGCTGAAAATAGCAAGGACACCTCACTGATGATAACTCCAGTTGTGGAAGAGACTCCATCTCAAGGAAATAAGTGGTTGAGTGATAGAGAAGGCTTCTACACACTCATGTTCATTCACCACACATCACACATGTGGAAGAAGAGAATTGACATCATGAATGTGCTTTGAGGCCTTTAGAAGAGAGTACAAGTCACAGGACTAGCTACGTCTTCATTAATCCAAGGGTCAACCAGAAAGCACTATATTAATTAACACAGTGGTCTTCCATTGCGGTGATTCAAGGAAAACATGCAGAACATTGAGAGTCATAAAGTATACCATGTATGTATATTGTCATCATCCCATGATGACTTCCTAAGAACAACACTGACTCAAACTAGCAGGTAAACCCATAAACTGTCAGCATTAGCCCATTTTCCTTTCTTCACATGTTAATACTTTGCAGTATTCCTAAATACAAGATGTATTTTAGAAACAGTGTTGTTCTCTACAAATTATGCAGCTCTATTATCTTTTCATCTTAGAGGTAGAAGATGTCTGTAGCATCACTGTCACTGGAAGAAGAGCTCTACAAAGTGTTTCCCACACTACTGTGCTGCTGCTGGCAAAGAAGGAAAGACTTGGTTCATTGATTTTTCTCAAAAGCTTTAATAAGCTTGGTTTAAGGTCCAAGTTGGCAGCATAACCTTGGAGAGTGTGTAATTTGGGGAACCATAAATTTCATAATGTATCTTCCTTTTTTTAGAACAACAGTTTGTAATCTTTACACAATGCCACGAATTGGAGAGCCCGTCTGGCTTACGATGATGTCAGGGACTCCAGAAAAGAACCAGCTTTGCCATCGTTTCATGAAGGAGTTCACTTTTCTAATGGAAAATGCTTCCAAAAATCAGTATGGCTTGCTTTATTTATTCATTCATTCACTCACTTCTTTATTTATTTAATCATTTACTGTAACTGGGAATCTAGATTTTAAGCAACCCAGTTATAGAACTGAGAGGATGATACATATCATTGTAAAAATTTCTTATTGATAATCAAGACTATTTTAAAAATTTGATGATTGTTTTTAATCACACAGCCACAGAGCTGTAAAAACAATAAAAATGTCTTTATTAAAATTTCTGACATGCTATAGAATTTTCTGAGGCTTCCCATTTTTTATGAGTTAATATTTATTTATGATAGATTCATTAGAATCCAGAAGGGTAATTTTAATGTTTTTCTTTTGTTTGATGATACTACTTCATTTTTTCCATTCAGTAATTTGGATATTATTGATTTGGACATTAAGGACCTGATTGTTGGTTTCTTAATGTACTACACAGATTAAACACTCAAAAGAATCCATAGTTTTTGGGTTTTTTTTTTTACATAAAATAGTTTTTGTTTTGTAATTATATGAAATAACTGCTTGTTAACATTCTAGTTTAAAGGTTTTCTTTAACTCCTCCCCAAAGAAAAAAATTATTAACTCTGTTTTTCATCCTGGTGGTATGCCTGTCCTTTACTCTCCTCTCCATTTTGTATACCACTTGGCCACATAAGAATATGCACTCTTGTTGATGACTGTCAAAGCATTATACCTACATTTTCATGAAAGTACATTGGAATCTGATAGGATGTGTTTTGTTTTCAGATTTTTGCCAGCTCTAATTACTGCAGTTTTGACCAATCATCTTGCCTGGGTTCCAACAGTCATGCCAAATGGACAACCACCTATAAAAATATTTTTAGAAAAACATTCCTCTCAGAGTGTGGACATGTTGGCAAAGTCTCATCCATACAACCCACTTTGGGCACAGCTGGGTATGTAGTTTGAAAATCTTCACATATGTATTAAAATTAAGTCTGGTTTATAGCAAAAACAAAATAAACTCCCATCTTTCATTCCTTTCATTCTAAAGCATCTGTCTCCTATATTCATCCTTTCATGTCTGCAAAATTGCCCTATATCTTATGCCCTGCCATATTCCTTATAGTTAAAAAAATTGCACAAAGAGCAGAAGTTGCAAACTAATACTGCTTTCCTAATAACTTCAGGGGCTTAAGAATAGTATATATTTTTATACTTGGGATTATGCACTTTGTCTAGAAAGACGCAATCAGCAAAGGCACCTGTAGTAGAATAAGTTTAGATAAGAGAGAAGCAGAATCAGAACATGTGTGTAATCCCAGCACATTGGGAGGCATAGGCAAGAAGATCCAGAGTTCAAGACCAGCCTAGGTTACATAGAGAGACCCTGTCTCAGAGAGGGGAGGAGAGAAGAGCAGTTCATTGGCATTTGTATTGTTCTACATTTTGTTTGATGAGCTACTTAGGACAATGTTTGCTTGCCTATTAAATAAATAGGTAGCAGAGAAGAGAGTGGATGATTGATAAATTTTGGGCATTAGGGAGGCATGGGTGCTTGAAAGCAGGCAGTAGGGTCAGACACACCACATTTGAACCAGAATTTCCTTACCTATAAAATAGTAATGACAATAGTAAATGCTTCAGAAAGCTGTAATATTAAGTGAGATAATACATATGAAGTGATAAAACAATATGACAGTGTCCAGTATGCACCACAGTTATCCATTCTATTGGTAATGTATGTCTATTATTTTGATGATTAGACATATATATATTCAAACCTCTGAAGCTCTTTCCACAGTCAAGATGGTGAATATATTGATCAGTTCCAGAATTTCCTCATTGCCTTCCTATGATTCTACTTTCACCCTCTTCTTACCCTTCTTGTTTTACCATTCCCCATACTCGGGAAGCCCGCTAGTGTGCTGTCCATCACTATATATGTAATATTTTTTTAATATAGTAATACTTCATTTAATCTGCTCTTCAACAAAATTCATCATTTACATTATATGTATTAGGTTATTTTGCTTTTTTTTTCTTCCAAGATAGGGTCTCAATTTATCTCAGGGTGACTTGGAATTTAGAACTCTGTGGATCAGGCTGGCCTTGAACTCACAGTAATCCTCCTACCTCTGCTTCCCAAGTGATGGGATTAAAGGCATAAACCATATCCAGCTTAGATAATTTATCTTTTTTTTTAATCATATATTTTATTTATTCATTTTCAAGGAGAGAGAGAGAGAGAGAGAGAGAGAGAGAGAGAGAGAGAGAGCGCGAGCACCAGAGCCACACCTTGTGGGTCTGGCCCATGTGGGTCCTGGGGAATCGAACCCAGGGCTTCAGGCACTGGAGGCAAGTGCCCCAACCGCTGAGCCATCTCTCCAGCCCGATAATTTTTCTTTTAATGCTGAGTTATACTCATTGTATGGACATTAATTTTTTTTGTTTTTGTTTTTGTTTTTCAAGGTAGGGTCTCGCTCTAGCTCAGGCTGACCTGGAAATCACTATGTAGTCTCAGGGTGGCCTGGAACCCATGGCAACCCTCTTACCTCTGCCTCCTAAGTGCTGGGACTAAAGGCATGCACCACCACGTCCAGCACCAGTTCTCTTTTTAAAAAATATTTTTATTATTTATTTGGGAGAGACCTAGAATAAGAGAAAGAAAGAGAAAAAGTATGGTGTGCCAGGGCTTCCTGCTACTCCAAAGTGGCACATGCTCCAGATGTTTGACTGGCTTTATGTGGGTACTGGGGAATCAAACCTAGGCCATTAGGCTTTATAAGCAAGTATCTTTAGCCACTGAGCCATCTCTCCAGCCCTAATTTATAAGTAATGCATTAGTATTTGTGTGTGTGTGTGTGTATGTGTGTACATGCATAGTATGTATGTGTATATATGGGTATTCATTTTGTATGTGAGTACGTTTGTGTGTGCATGCATGTGGTCAAAGGTTAATGTTGTATGTCTTAACAGCTCTCCACCTTTTTTTTTTTTTTTTTGAGATAGTCTCTTACTGAACCTGGAACTCACATGATTTGGCTAAAATAGCTAGCCAGTAAGTTACAAGGATCCTCCTGTCTCTACCTTTGTGGCACTGAGATTATAGCTGCATAATGCTGCGCCTAGAATTCATGTGGGTGCTAGGGATCAGAACTCAGTTTTTCATGCTTGTACAGAAAACACTTCACTGATGGATCCATATCCCCATACTGCTTGTTAGTGGTGTTTCTTTTTGGTTTTGGTATGTATATGTAGAATATTATGACGTGTATGTGGTATGTGTATGTGTGTGTGCAGATGGGCGTGCTCCAAGTGCATGTATGTAGAGGCTAAGGAGGATGTTGAACACCCTCCTATATCATATATCAGTCTTCCACTTTAGTTCCCTGAGACAGTCTTTCTCTAAACCTGAAACATTTTTGCTGGCTTACCAGCAAACCCAGCAATTCCCCTTTCTCTGTCCCCCTCATCACTGAGTACAGCCTGGCTTTTTATGGGGTGCTGGAGATTAAACTTCAGACTATATGCTTGTGTAGCTCTTACCCATTGAGGCAGGGTCTCACTGTAGCCCAGGCTGACCTTGAACTCAGTGATTTTCCTACCTCAGCCTTCTGATTGCTGGGACTAAAGGTGTGCATCACCACGCCTGGCTTGAGATCTTTTTTTTTTTTTAAGATCTTTTTGAGTGCGGAGTATATCTAAGATTCTATGCAGAGAGCACTTGCGGGTATAAAGATAGATGAATAATTTTATCTTTGCCCTCAAAAAATTGACAGTTCAGTACTGTATGCAGTATATATTTAGACAATAGTGATTCAAAGATTAGGAGAAAAGGTGAGTGTAGTTTAGTAAAGGGAGTCCCCCCTCCCCCCACAAAATTGAGTATACTCTGCCAGCTTTGGACTGACAGAAATAAGGGAGACAAAGGAGTCTAGATCCTGAAGTGTAAAGCTTACTGTATGCTCTAGTTTAAGTGGGAGCTTTGGATGAATAAAGATGAAGAGAACTGTAAGAAGGTAAAGCTGGAAAAGTGAAGTGAGGCCAGTCATGAAAGACTCCTTCACCATATCAAAACAACTTCAGTTTATTGGATGATCAATGAAAATTTTGGGATTATTTTAGAGCAGTTGCATCATGTCTTTTAGCCAGAGAACATGAACCACAGCACTGTCTTTGTTTACTTGAGATTCATGTTTCTTTAAAAACTACGGGTTTTTTTTGTAGCATAAATGTAGAGGTTTGTAAATGTGCATACCGACAACTTGAAAAAATGAGTTAAATGTGTATTAGTTGACTGGTATTCATTTATGAGTTCTTGTTTTGCATCTAAATATAGGTCTGACTTGATCCATATGTGATATGACTACACCAGCTCCACTTCCTATCACCCACTACCCCTTCCTCTCAGTAAACATTTTGCTTTCTCCTTCTTGAAATTACCATAGCTGTAGACTCCATGTCATGGGACTTCTTCACCCATGCAAAGATTTTGTACATAGTGCCTTGTGTAGAGACTATTCTTGGTAAATGTGACTTTCAGAATTGACTCTGAGGTTTTAAATCCACAGTGGCTATTTAAGGAAGAAACGAGAGAACTCCTCCAGTCACCTTTCTCTCTAGTTAAAACGATATATTTTATCATACCGTCCTGAATAGTTACTCATCTGTTAAAGGACTAAGAGTAAAAACCTCTCATAATTGAAAATAGCCTGTTAGCTGCATGTCCATTGACTGATTTTTTCATTGCAGGAGATCTGTATGGTGCTATTGGCTCTCCTGTACGGTTAGCAAGGACCGTGGTAGTTGGCAAACGGCAAGACCTGGTCCAGAGGCTACTTTATTTTCTTACTTACTTCATAAGATGCTCTGAACTTCAAGAAACCCATCTTTTAGAAAGCGGAGAAGATGAAGCCATTGTAATGCCAGGCACAGTGATTACTACCACTTTAGAGAAAGGGGAAATTGAGGAGTCAGAGTACGTGCTTATCACAATGCATAGGAACAAAGGCAGTTTGCTCCTTAAAGAGTCAGAAGAGACAAGAACTCCTAATTGTAACTGTAAATATTGCTGTCATCCACTCCTTGGGCAAAATAAAGAGAATGTGTTACAACAAGAGAAGGAAGGTGTTCAAGAAAGCTCTAAGGAACTGTTAGGAACTTCAGACGAATGCCAAATGATGTCTTCTCCTGACTGTCAAGAAGAAAATGCTGTTGATGTTAAACAGTACAGAGATAAAGCAAGAACTTGCCTTGACATCAAGTTAGAGACTGTTGTTTGCACAGGATCTGCTCCGGTGGACAAACGTGTGTCGACAGAGATGGGTTTAGAGCCATCAGAGGAAGCATGGCAGAGTAAGGAATTGGTGGAATCAAATAATCACACAGGCCAAGGATTGAGATCCACAGGAATAATTGTGGAAAAGAAACCTCCAGATAAGACTGTGCTGAGTGCATTTTCTTGTGAAGCAATTCAAACAAAAGTTACTTTCTTGATTGGGGATTCTATGTCACCTGATTCAGACACCGAACTTCGAAGTCAAGCAGTAGTGGATCAGATTACCAGGCATCACAACAACCCATTGAAGGAAGACAGAGAGGTGACTGATAAGCATCAGGAAGCTAAGCAAACAGATAAGGACCAATCTGAAGAGTGTGATATACAGAACCTGGTTTCTGGACAACCCTGTGAACTTCCATGTTGGAGTCATTCAGACTCAGAAAGCATGAGCTTATTTGATGAGTATTTTAATGATGATTCAATTGAAACCAGGACTATTGATGATGTTCCCGTTAAAACAAATACGGATAGTAAAGAATATTGCTATATGCTAGAATTTCCAAAAATATTGTGTACGAAAAATAGCAAACAAAAAAGTGAATTTTGTAAATGTATAGAAACAGTTCACCAAGATTCATGTAAAACCTGCTTTCCTCAGCAGGACCAAAGAGAGACACTCTCTATTCTTGTCCCCCATGGGGATAAAGACACTTCAGAGAAAAAGGTTGCTCTAGGAACTGAATGGGACATTCCAAGAAATGAAAGTTCAGATAGTGCCCTTGGGGATAGTGAAAGTGAAGATACAGGTCATGATATGACAAGACAAGCTAGCAATTACTATGGAGTGGAGCAAGAAGATTGGGCAGAAGAAGATGAGATTCCATTTCCTGGGTAAGTAGAAGGCTTTCATCTATGATAGGCCCCATCTAAGTATACATCATATTCTTTTGTTTAGGTAATCTCTGAAAGCTAATACCAAAAAAGTATTCTTCACCTTTTTAAAAAATTAATTATGTGGTCTTACTCATAGAATTAAAGGCTAATCTTCACAGGCACCTCCAGTAAGGTTTTGAAGACACCAGAGGAAAGTTAAAGGGTCTAGATAGAATGTAGGAGATTACTTAACCACTTGGAGTGAATCATGCTTTCCAAATTGATCTATGGCAAGTATGGCATTTAGCGCAAGAGAATCTTTCAGAAGGTAGAAAATGTCTGTTAAAAGCAAATTTGGCTAAGACTGAGAAAAACAGGGATATGCACTCTGGATCAAGTATGTAAAACAGAAAAATCTATGCTTGAGAAATGTTACACACCTAGATTTGAATTTTTGGCATATTTAATGACTATCTTGAACAATGGTTTTCATAATCTGATTGTGGTAGGAATATGTTATGGATACAAGGGACAATTCTCCTAAGGTCTCTTACAAAAGATTTATGCTCACCTTATTACAAAATTGTTTATCAGACTTTTTCCAGGTAAGAACAGTATTTTGTGGTCTGTTGTAGTATTCAGGCCAGTTTTAATATAAGGAAGGTTTTACTCCTGAGGATATTTTGTAAAATAAATAAGTAAATAAAATAGCATTAGAAATATGAACTAGGTGGAGGGGGGAGGGTAGGGCAGTGGGGAATTGGCGATAACAACTCATTGTTTGCCCACTAAATGTTGAAACTCATTATGGACAATAAATTTAAAAAAAAATATGAACTAGGGGAGGCAGAGGTAGGAGGATTGCCATGGGTTTGAGGCCAGCCTGAGACTACATAGTGAATTCCAGGTTAGCTTGGGCTAGAGGGAAAACCCTACCTCAAAAAAAAAAAAAAAACAGGAAAAAAAAGGGGGTGTATGTGGAGAGATGTCCATCTGTCTGTTTCTGCTTGCAAATAAATATAAAGTAAAATAAAATACTGACTTTAAAAAATGGACCAAGTTCACAACCTTTTCTGTTTAAAAAGTATTTAATTGCAAGAAGAGGGAGGGAGGGAGAGAGAGAGAAAAATGTGCATGCTAGCTGGGCGTGGTGGCCTACGCCTTTAATCCCAGCACTCGGGAGGCAGAGGTAGGAGGATTGCTGTGAGTTCAAGGTCACCCTGAGACTACATAGTGAATTCCAGGTCAGCCTGGGCTAGAGCAAGACCCTACCTTGGAAAAAAAAAATGTACATGCCAGGGCCTCCAGCCACTGCAAAATCCAGACACATAGGCCACTTTCTGCATCTGGCTTTACATAGGTACTAGGGAATAGAGCCCAGGTTATTAGGCTTTATAGGCAAGTGCCTCATCTCTCCAGCCCAACCTTTTCTTTTTTGAACCTGGGAAAGACATATGTTACTTATTTAGATTTTCCTTTCTTGGAATTTTCTTTCAGTTCAAAGTTAATTGAAGTGAATGCTGTTCAGCCCAATATTGCCAACTTTGGGAGATCCTTACTGGGTGGCTTTTGCTCATCTTATGTGCCTGATTTTGTTCTACAAGGAATTGGAAGTGATGAGAGGCTCCGTCAGTGCCTGATGGCAGATTTGTCTCATGCTGTGCAGGTAAGTGTTCTTAACTGTTACGGAATATTTTTAGAGTGAACTCCATTACAACCAGCAGAACCCAGAACTGCCTTTTATTTTTTTTGTTATACCTGACCTTATAACATACTCTCTGAATCCATCATTTCATTTATAACGCCTGCATCTTTTTTTTTTTTTTTTTTGGTTTTTTGAGGTAGGGTCTCACTCTAGCTCAGGCTGACCTGGAATTCACTATGTAGTCTCAGGGTGGCCTTGAACTCATGGCGATCCTCCTACCTTTGCCTCCCGAGTGCTGGTATTAAAGACGTGCACCACCATGCCAGCTAACGCCTGCATCTTTATTCTCATCACTATGAAATCAAGTACAGACTTCTAGAAATCTATCAAATAGAAATCTAAAATACAGGAATTACTTTATTCATAGATAATATTTACAATATCAAAATTTGGAAATAGTCAAATAAGATATTTTTAAATTTTTATTTTCATATTATTACTCACATATAGAAACATAGTTTACTACTGCTACTTGTATTTTCTACTACTGTAACAACTACTACTGCTATTTCTACTCCCTACTTTCTGCTTCTACTACTGCTACTACTTCCTCCTCCTCTTTCTTCTCCTCCTTTTTCTTGTCCTTCTCCTCCTTATTTTTTTTTTTCAAGGTACGGTCTCATTCTAGCCCAGACTGAACTGGAACTCACTCTGTAGCCCCAGGCTAGCCTCAAACTCATGGTGTTTTTCCTACCTCTGCCTCTCGAGTGCTGGGATTAAAGACATATATCACCATACCAGGCAGAAATATATTTTGTTTTTGTATATTGCTCTTTTTATTGACAATTTTATACATGCAAATAATGTGTTTTGATTATAATTCCCTCCCATTACCTTCTCTTGACTCTCCTCCTCCTCCCCTTTGATGAGTCCCTCCTTTCCAATTAGTCCTGCTTCTACTTTGTTGTCTCTCTTTGTTGCTTTCTTGTGTGTGGGTGTGACATTCTGAGTTTGTCTAGGAGCACATGGGTCCTACCAGTAGCTATACCTCTACATAAAATGTCTCCTGCTCCTCTATGCACCATTCACTAACTATAACTCCTTAGGGAAAGATGGAGGTATTATGTTTTTCCCATAATCTGTGATGGACTATTGCTAGGCCCAATATTATGTGTATTTTAGGCAGGTTATGACAGTCACTGTGGGGTCATGAATGCATTGGCTGTGTAATTCCCAAATGACAGTGTTCCACAGCACTCCTCCCCATCATCGGGCTCTTACATTCTTTCTAACCCCTCTTCTGCATTGTTCCTTGTGCCTAGGAGGACATGATAAAGTTTTCTCATTGAGCATTAAGCATTCCTATATTACTTGATCTCAATAATACTGTGATGCCTTTTGAGTCTTCTTAGTAGTCACCAACATGTGCAGAGAAAAGCTTTTTCTAACCAGAGGTGAGAATGACACTAATCTATGGGCATAGACATCAGTATTTAGAGGGCAGTTTGGTGAGTACAAACATACTCATTTAACCAAATAATAATAAATAATAACTAATAGTAGCTTTCCTTTTTAGGGCCTATGACCTCCACAGCCATAGGCTTTTGTTTGTTTTGTTTTTTGAGGTAGGGTCTCACTCTAGCCCAGGCTGACCTGGAATTCACTGTGTAGTCTCAGGGTGGCCTTGAACTCATGGTGATTCTCCTACCTTTGCCTCCCGAGTGCTGGGATTAAAGGCGTATGCCACTATGCCCATAGGCTTTTGACTAGGTTTTCCATGAAGCGGGCCTCATATTCAGTCAGAGAACAGTTGGGTAGCCCCCTAACAGTCATACAACTATTGCCCTAGTGTGTACATCCTTCCTACTTGATATTGTGGTTCTGATATACAAATATGTTCAGCTATTGGCCTTGAATTCATAGTGGTCCTCCTACCTCAGCTTCATGAGTGCTGGGGCTAAAGGCATGTGCCACCATACCTGGCCTCAGCTATTGTTTCATTGCTTCTTTTCTCTCCTCTTCTTCTCTGCTCTCTTCCTCCTTCTCCTCCCCCTCTCTGTTTGATCTGTCCCCATTTCATTAAAAAGAAAGCACTGTTTATTTACTGCTTTCTGTTTTGGTAACTGGGTTTCTACCCTTTCCTCTCATATTTTGTTCTAATCATCTAACTGTATTATATGATCAAAGCATTATTATAGACAAATTTGAAAAATGAAAAATAAAAATCTTTAATGTCAGCACTAATAGGTTGTGAGATTTCTAAGAGGTGGCATGTTTCACTACTAAGTCAGTGTATATTTAGTACATAAAATGTTGGTGCATGACTATTATCCCACAAATTCCAAACTATCCTAATCTAGTGAGACTCACAAAAGAAAAAAAATAAATTAGTATTTCTGTCTTTTAAAAACATATTTATTTATTTGAGAGAAAGGTAAGAAGACATTGGGGACTCAGACCCAGGCTGTCAGGCTTTGCAAGTATGTACCTTTAACCATTGAGCCATCTCTCAGCCCAAGTTCTGCCTTCTATAAATATTACTTGTACAAATGTTGCAGTATATGAATTTAAGATTATTTCTTTAGGCTAAATTTTTATAAATTTTATAAATGAAATTTTATAAATCTACTTTTTAGTAAAGGGGAAAAAAGGGGAGGGCTCTATAGGTAATCGCCCAATACAATATGGCCTAAATTTCAATTATGAAATTAGGAAATAATTTTAATTAAACTAGTTGTTTAAAGACAGAGGTTAGGAATAGAAGTAGAGGCAGTGTCACTCATTCTGAGATTACTTGTTTTCATTTCACTCAAGGATTAACACATGAAGTGTCCATAAAATTTGTAATTTTTTGTTTTTTGTTTTTTGAGGTAGGGTCTCACTCTAGCCCAGGCTGACCTGGAATTCACTATGTAGTCTCAGGGTGGCCTCGAACTCATAGCGATCCTCCTACCTCTGCCTCCCGAGTGCTGGAATTAAAGGCGTGCGCCACCACGTCTGGCTAATATAGTAATTATTAAAGTTGAGCAGAAAGTATTATATTCTTGGTAAGATATTAGTAACTGAAATACTTGAACACCATTTTATAAAACACAGATAAATTCAAGGCTTCAGGGGAACGCTTCATAATATATTTTTTTAGCCTTTTTTTTTTTTTTTAAATATTTTATTTATTCATTTTCAAGCAGAGAGATACAGGAGATAGATGATGAGAGAGAGAAAGAGAGAGCGCATCAGGGCCACCACCTTGTGGATCTGGCCTATGTGGGTCCTGGGGAATTGAACCAGGGGCCTCAGGCACTGGAGACAAGTGCCTTAACCGCTGAGCCATATCTCCAGCCCTAGCCTTTTTTTAAAATTTGTTTTTGCATGCTTGTTAATTTGTTTTACTTGTGGTGGTATTTTTTTGAAATAGGTTCTTTGTGTAGCAGAAGCTAGCGTTGAATCCTCAATCTTTAGTTTCATGAGTTCTAGGATTATAGATGTGTACCAGAACAGCCATAGAGCTCTTGGGAGGCTGTTTTTTGTTTATTTGTTTGTTTTCTTGTACATAATTTTTACTGGGAACTTTAATATATGAACATACTCCAAATTTGTTGGATTCCCATTAGGGTATCTTCATTTTGGTTTTTTGAGGTAGAGTCTCACTCCTAGCCCAGGCTAACCTGGAATTCACTCTGTAGTCTCAGGCTGGCCTCGAACTCACTGCGATCCTCCTACCTCTACCTCCCATGTGCTGGGATTAAAGGTGTGTGCCACCACGCCCGGCTAGGGTATCTTCTTTTATCCCCTTTCCTCTGCCCCCATTCCACTGAGAGCCTTCCTCAGTGGGGGTGTCTGTAATCACTGTGTGGTTATGAATGTACCAGTTGGCTTCTCTGAGGAGGACAATGCTCCATTACACTTCCCACCCCATCTTCCACAATGTTCCCTGAGCCTTGGAGGACATGATCAAGATGTATCCTTTAGTGCTAAGCTCTTAGCAGGCTCTTGATTTTGCTTTCATGAGTTTTGAGTCTCCTCAGGCTAGCACCATCTTCCTGGAGAAGGTTCTCTGGTTAGCAGTGAGAGCAGCACTCATTTTTAATTTGCTACTTCCTCTGTAATGGGCACTGGCAGGTGTGATAGAGATGACTGGTCTCATTCTAGGCACTTGCTTTTGCTTCTTGTCATATTGACGGGTCTTGTGTCTCCCTGGTATTCTCAGCCATCTGTAAAAAGTAGGTCCTTGCTGGGCGTGGTGGTTTATGCCTTTAATCCCAGCACTCGGCAGGCAGTGGTAGGAGGATCACCATGAGTTTGAGGCCAGCCTGAGACTACAGAGTGAATTCCAGGTCAGTCTGGGCTAGAGCGAGACCCTACCTCGAAAAAAAAAAAAAAAAAAAGTAGGTCCTCTGACCAAGAGTGAGAGCATCATGGATCAAAGGGAATAAACATGCATTTATAAGACTTTTTGATAGCATAACCTTTCCTTTTAGCCAAAGAATAGTGGAAGCTTTTCTTGACGGTCTATGACCTATCAAGCCATGGCTTCTGTCCTGGTTCTCAGTATGAATCCTTCCCAATGAGAGGGCCTCATATCCAATTAGAGAGCAGTTATTACCCCCATAACCTATCTGCCACTATTGCACTGGTGGATACTTTGTAACTGGCTGGTTGATTATGCAGGAGCTTGCTCATGCTATTGAGTACTTTTACCCTCCAGGTCCCAGAGCACTTTCCAGCACTATGAGAACTAGCCAGCAGGGAGGTGGCTTCCATCTCAGTTCCAGGTTGATTTCTCAATGTCCTGTGACTGTAGCCTGTAGTGTCTTCATCAGTAGGGTCTTCTCATCATGTTCTGAACCAAAGTGCTTTGGCAGTGGCCTTCATTGTTTTGGGCACCTGACCTCACTGACCAACAGCTCATTTTGGGTGGGGGAGGGTCACTTTGGGCACCAAAATTTACCAGCCTATGGAATTTTTTCTTTTTCAAGGTAGGGTCTCAGCCAGGCGTGGTGGCGCATGCCTTTAATCCCAGCACTTGGGAGGCAGAGGTAGGAGGATCACCATGAGTTCAAGGCCACCCTGAGACTACATAGTGAATTCCAGGTCAGCCTGGGCTAGAGTGAGACCCTACCTCGAAAAACCAAAAAAGAAAAAAAAAAGTTCAAGGTAGGGTCTCATGTTAAGGCTGACCTGCAACTCACTCTGTAGTCCCAGGCTGGCCTCAAACTCACAGTGAGCCTCCTACCTCGGTCTCCCTAGTGCTGGGATTAAAGGCCCACTATGCTCAGTTCAGCCTATGGTTTTCTGCTTTTCTTCATCATTTCTCAGTATCATTTCTCACAAATTTAGCCATAAACATTTATTTCTTTGAACAATTTTATGGTGTTCCTTCAATAAAATTATCTATTTTCCTCTCCTGTTTCTCACTAGCAGTTCTCCTTCACACTTCCGAGTCTTTCCATTGTGAAACTCGCTGTCACACAAATAACACTATTGTCCCTTCTTCTCCAGCACTTGTTTCCTGCTTCATCTCTTACATGTTTTTGTTTGTTTTGTTTTATTTTGTTAGGTTTTTTATTTCTTTCTCAAAGACTATGAGTTTCATTGTCTCTTGTCAAAGGAAGAGTATTATTCAGAGTGCTCATTCATTAACTGGACAAAGAGATGTCCATTGAAAATGCAAACTTGGGTTCATGTAGGAGCAGAGTGTCCTTTTAGCTGTGTAATTGTAGGAATTTGCCTGGAATCTCTCTGACTGTAAGTTATTTTTCTCCTTGAACATAAGACCCAGGCCATCCAGAGGAGAAAATGACAGTGTTGCAGACAAAGGGTTAATTACTAAAAGTTGTGAGGGGGAAGAAAACCGAAATCAGTAAGGCTGCTGAAAGAGTTAATTGCAGGGAGGCAAAATTTTTCCCTTCTCAACAGCTAAAGAATCTCAAAGAACCTAGCTGAAAGAAGTCCTTGAAGATAAGACAGAGAGAATAATGTATAGTAGGGAAGAATGTTGTCCTGAGAAACAGATAAGGCAACACAGCTGCAAAGATAATGGATAAGCATGTCTTAAAAGTTGCTTGTGAAGCCGGGCGTGGTGGCGCACATCTTTAATCCCAGCACTCGGAAAGCAGAGGTAGGAGGATTGCCTTGAGTTCAAGGCCACCCTGAGACTACATAGTGAATTCCAGGTCAGCCTGGACTAGAGGGAGACCCTACCTCGAAAAAACAAAAACAAACAAAAAAAAAGTTGCTTGTGGGCTGGAGAGATGTCTCAGTGGTTAAGGCACTTGCCTGTAAAGCAGAAGGAACTGAGTTCAATTCCCCAGTATCCACATAAAGCCAGATGCACAAGGTGGTGCATGTGTCTGGAGCTCATTTGCAGAGGCTGGAGACCTTGACACATTCTCTTAAGTAAATAAAATACTATATTTTTTAAAAAGCTGCTTGTGCTTTGAAGAAGTTATCTAATTATTTTGACTCACATAGAATTTATAGTTAACTGTGATATTCCATCTGTGTGGTGCTGTGTGGCTATGGGTGTCTGGCTGTAGTGACTCTTAACTGCTGGTCCAAGGCTGGGGAGAGTGGAGAATTTTCTCTCTGACTCTGCTTGAGCTAGCTCAGGCAGATTCCCAGCAAGTGTAAGCAACTCTTTATAATCTTTATATTCAAGTTTGAGTGTTTTCAGTCCTATTTCTGTATTTTCACTTAGATACAGATATATACTATTAAAAGCACCTGAGATAATGTGTATATTTGTAATGACACTTGTTTTTCATTTATCAGTATCTACTTGAAGAGCCATGACAACAGTACATACTGATTGATAAGTCCTGCATCCGTACTCTAGATACATGTCCTGGAAACAGGACAGTCAGTGCACACGGGCAGTAATGTACTTATGCCATCAAGAAATAGCCCTGTGATTCTGACAGCAACGAGTCTTACCATTAACTTGTTTGTATGGAAAAGTTTTGTCTTATTTTTCAATTATTTAGCTCCTTCAAACTAAAAGATAATTTCGTCCAGCTTCCTGGTATATAGCCAACAGTATATTTGTGAATCATTGAATGATTAAAAAACTAGTCAAAGTTCTGAATTAAATATACAATGTATGCTGTTAATGAATACAAAGTACCTATGGTGATTTCTATAAAATATCTCAAAAAATTTGAACGTTTTTGTTATTAAAGTCATTATTCCATTTGCTTCCTTTAAGATTTCCTTGGCAATAGCTGTTATAATTTAATGTTAGTTTTTCTGCTTTTCTTTATTGACTTAATAGTTTTTCTGCTTTTCATTATTGACTCATTACATTTGCATTATCTTTGAAACCCTTACTTAATATAGGCTAAATCCTTTTCTTTCCAGCATCCAGTGTTGGATGAGCCCATAGCAGAAGCTGTCTGTATTATAGCTGATATGGATAAGTGGACTGTTCAAGTGGCCAGCAGCCAGAGACGAGTGACAGATAATAAACTGGGAAAGGAAGTGTTGGTTTCCAGTCTTGTTTCCAACCTGCTTCATTCCACTCTTCAGCTTTATAAGCATAACTTATCTCCAAACTTTGTAAGTATGTGGAAGGCTTTAATTACTTTGAATACTCTGATAAGTAATTAAACTCAACTTATATTCCTAAAGCCTAGCATTCAAAAGGTGGAGACAGGGATTCATGGCCAGCCTGGGCTCCATGAGACCATGTCTACAAAACAAAACAACAAAATGAGGCAGGTGGAAAGGGGGTTAGGTAGTGGATAGAAAGCATTACCGATTAGAAAAAAAATGATTTAGGAATACAAAGCAAAGGACTTAGAAACTGCAGAACACTGCTGAAATAAATTAATGGAAAATATATAGGAAAATATACCCATGCCTATTAATTGGAAGACTTTATACGTTTCCTTTAAATTTCCCTTCAAGTTTAGTAGCCATTATACCACTTCACTGGGCTCATGTCCCACTACTGATACATCATTCAAATCAGATGGCCTACCCCACAACAGTGCTCAGGCCATTACCACTAGTAAGATAAAGGCTCATGGGAACGGTGTGCCTTAACCACAATTTAGAAGACTTAATATTGTTAAGATGCCATTACTACTCAAGTGGTCTACAAATTGAATACAGTACCTATCAAAATCCCAATAACTTCTTTTTCAGAAATACATTTTAGCCCATTCTGATTGAATCTCAGGGGACCCCAAAGAGTCACAACAATCTTGGAAAAACAAAAGCAAGGCATGATAGTCCATGCCTATAATCCTCATTCTTGAAGCTGAGGCAAAAGAGGATCTGGACTACATAGTGACAGACTCTATCTCAAAAAAAGGAGGGAGGAAGGAAGGGAAGGAAGAAACAAAGGAAGGAGGAGGGAATGAAAGAAGGAATAAGGGATGAAAGGAAGGGAAGGAGGAAGGAAAAAATAAAGCTGTAGAAGTCATACTTTCTGATTTTTTTCAAAATACACTACAGAATACAGTAATCAAACTTTGCACTGGCATAAAAACAACATGCAGACAGATGGGAGAGAATGGAGTGTGCCCCAAATTAAATTCTGTCCTTCATGCTTGATTTTAATAATGGTGTTAAGACCATTTAGCTAGGAAGGTATCTTTTCAGTTAAAGATGTGGGAAATTACTGGCACCCACAAAACAGTAATGTTGAGCCTTTATGTATTCCTTATACAAAAATGAACCCAAAATGGATCTTTGAGCTATACTGGAGAGCTAAACTATTAAACTTACAAGAAAACAGAGAAGAATACTCTTCCATGGCATAAAATGTAAGTAACAAAATGATTTCTTACATATACACTAAAAATGCAGGTAGCAAAATAGTGGACATACTGATCTTTATCAAGATTAAAACTTTTGTCACCTGTCAACAGAGTTTAAAAGCATCCTTGCAGAATTGGTAAACATTTGCAAATTATATATTTGAAAAGGGGTTAATATTCACAACATTTGCACTGCATACAAAGCTGAGTCAGTAGTGTACTGCATGTATGATGGTGGCACCATAAAATTTCAGTGGAGCTGAAAACTTCCTGTTTAGTGATATAAACAGAATATTGGCATATTGTAATAATACATTTAGTAAGTACTGTCTATTGCATAAGTGTAATACTTATACTTGATTTAAAGTATATGTTTTAAATTTTTTTAATGTATTTTCTCAAGGTAGGTCCTGACTCAAGCCCAGGCTGACCTGAACCTCACTCCAGACTGACCTCCAACTAATACCAATCTCCTACCTGAGCCTCTTTCCCACTGGGATTAAAGGCGTGCAGTGCCATGCCTGGCAAATATATAATTATTTATATAAAGGTTATCATAAATAGTACTGTGCTTACATTTCTTATCTTTTTTCCCTAATAAGCTCAGCCTGAGGTTCATCATAAGTTCAAGGCCAGCCTAGACTAACATAATGAAACCCTTCCTCCCTACTTACCCTACCATTGGCACTAAAATTAAAGGAAATAAATTTGATATCACTCAAAATATTGGAACCAATTTTCTTCTCTAACTGCAGTGTGTGATGCATCTTGAAGATCGGCTACAGGAACTATACTTCAAGAGCAAAATGTTGTCTGAGTACCTGAGGGGACAGATGCGTGTTCATGTTAAGGAGCTAGGAGTGGTTCTTGGGTATGTTCATGTTTTCTTATTTTGCTTTCTTATTGCTCTGTCTTTTGGCAAGGAATGTGCCTCATAATTGCTCTTTTTTTCCCCTTGTCTTTTCCTGCTAGAAACTGGACAGTGTTACCACTTAGTTTAGGTCTCTCTGTACCAGACAAAAGCAAATTTCCTATCATAATACTAATTTTTTTTTTTTTGAGGTAGGGTCTTGCTCTAGTCCAAGCTGACCTGGAATTCACTATGTAGTCTCAGGTCTCAGGGTGGCCTTGAATTCACGGCAATCCTCCTACTACCTCTGCCTCCCGAGTGCTGGGATTAAAGGCGTGCACCACCATGCTTGGCTTCATATACTAATCTTAAAGTCCCTTGCACCATACATAAAATATGTTTAGAATATAGGCAGAATGAATTAAAACTTAAATTTTTTAGAAAAATATATTTTTTTGTAAGCAGAGAGAAAGAAAGAGGAGAGAGAGAGAGAGGAGAGCATGGCTGCTCCAGGGCCTGTAGCCACTGGAAACACCAAATGCATTTGCTCCTTTGTGTATCTGGCTTGTGTGGGTACTGGGGAATTGAACCCAGCTCCTTAGGCTCTGGAGGCAAGTGTCTTAACCGCTGAGCCATCTCTCCAGCCCAGAACTTAAATTTTTAATCTTAGTAAAATACTCATGTTTCATTTTTAAATATCTTGTAAATTCCTTATTCCAAGAATCTTCGCTACCCTTCAGATGAACTGTCAGAAGCAATGCCATTGTATTGATGGAGGCTTAGTATCTACAGCCTTCTCTTAAGCATTTTCTTTATATTATATTGATGTGCCCTAGTTCCTAGTTACTCCCTGGATGAAAACAACTGTCCAAAATGCTTACTAAAAGAGAAATTGGTGGGGAGTATAGCCTGTTTCATTATGCTCTAGCAGCAACTTTTCTAACGTTCTCTCTGTGTGTATGCGTGTCAGTTCTTGAAATTCTAGTTAAAGGAATTAAAGCAAGATAGTACATCTGGCATT
The DNA here is from genome assembly GCA_004024765.1 of Zapus hudsonius. Taxonomy (NCBI): domain Eukaryota; kingdom Metazoa; phylum Chordata; class Mammalia; order Rodentia; family Dipodidae; genus Zapus; species Zapus hudsonius. Next base: position 2,688 of record PVHP010027314.1, on the reverse strand, counting down.
ACGTGGGTGCTGGGGAACCCAACTGGGGCCATCAGGCTTTGCAAGCAAGTGCCTTTAGCCTCCAAGCCATTTCTCCAGCCCCCTACTTTAATGCCATTTTAAAAACTCATTAAGTTAAATTTGGATTGCTTCCATGATTACAGGAGGAAGGTTACTCACTGTGTAATAGGCATTTTACCAGTGGCTACACCACAGATGAACTTGACACTCTTCTCCTAGCAAACATTAGCTACCATTAGCTCCTCTGGGATGTGTGGGATCTCCTGTATGCTTCCCCTTTTAATGATGATGTAATTACTGGCTCAGTCCTGCTCAGAAAACCACAGTTCATGAGTAGAACAACCATGCCATATCCAGATGTCAGTGTTTTGCAGCCATCTCCCCATCCTCCTACTCTTACATTCTTTTTTTTTTTTTTTTTAATTTGCTAACAGAGAGAGAGAATGAGAATAGATACATCAGGGCCTCTTGACTCTGAAAACAAACTCTAGATGGATCTATTTTATGCACCTGGTTTTACATGGGTCCTGGGAAGTCAAACTTGGACCATCACACTTTGCAACCACTGAGCCTTGTCTTCAGTCCCTACTATCAGATTCTTTTTACCCCTCTTCCATAGGTTCCCTAAGCCTTGGAGGGGGTGGCTTATATGTTCTGTTTGAGGGCTGAGCACACAGTGGTCACTTACTCTTGGCATTTTTGCCAGCTGTGCATCTGTGCATTAACCATTGCACATTGTAGTAAGAAACTTCTGTCATCAAGGCTTCAGATAAGAATAATCTGTAGGGTGTTTATTTGTTTCATTTTTTGAAGTAAGGTCTTGCTCTAACCCAGGCTGACCTAGTGTTCATTATGTAGTCTCTGGCCTCCAACTCACATCAATCCTACCTCTGGGATTAAAGTTGTGCACCACCATGCCTGGCTTTTTTTCTTTTTTCAATGTCTTATTTTTTATAATTTCATATGTGTATATATTATATATATTGTATTTTGATCATATATACCCTCATTACTCTCTTATCTTCCTTCCACTCCAGCTGAACCCCTTCTTCCCACCACTTACCATGGCTACATCAGCAAAGAGAATGACTTACCCTTCCCCAGTATCCATTAACTACCAATAGCTCATCAAGGAGGGGTGGAGCCTTATGAGCCTTTTCTCCATCCATGGAGAAATTTTGACTGGCCCTACCTTGTGCAGGTTTTGTATAGGTAACCACTGCTGCTGTGATTTCATAAGTACAATGACCATGTCCTATTTTGATGTCAGAGTTCCATAGCATCCCTCCCCATCTTCAGCTCTTACATAACTTTCTTTACCCTCTTTTGTAATGTTCCCTGTGACTTAGAGATGTCTCATTTAGTGTTGAGCTCTCTAATAGTCACTTATTCTCAGCACTCTTTACTAGTTTTGAGTCTCCCCAGTAATCACCACCAACTGTAAAAAGTAGTTTTTCTGACTAAAGATGAGGACAGTATTAATCTCTGAGCATATATATCAATATTCCAAGGATAATTTGATGGGCACAGTATATCCGTCTAGCCAAACAACAACAGTGACTTCCTTCATAGGGCCTTTGATTCTCCTGTAGCAGGGGAGCTAGGGATTAGAATTTAGATAATATCCAGCAAAATTCCAATGCACCACAGAATTTAAGGAGTACCCAAATTAAAGAAAAGTATAGACCACCAGAGGATAAGGTATAGTGGAAGACTTTATTCAAAAGAGAATGGGAAGTTATAGAGTTTTCCAGCCACCAGTGTGGAGAGAACATGTGGGAGAGGGTTTAACAAAATCTATGTTGTTTAGCTAAACAAACAAAAGATAACAGAGAGTTCCCATCATGAGGAAAAAGGCTTATGTGGGAAAGAACCCTGAACCCCTATCACCCCAGTCATTAGGCCAGAGTGAGGGAAGGCCTTACCTTTTCTAAGGCCTGGAAATTTAGAAGTCCTCCTCCTAGGATGCCATGTTGGAAGAAGACACAGAATTATCTCTTCAGTGAGTATTTCCTGCCCCAGGTGAGCAGAGAGATAGCTGGTTGGTCCAATCAGTTTTAGCACCTAGGTTTGAACTCTAGCTAGACACCTCCCACTGAAGGGGAAGGGGGTGTCTATGGGACTTGTTTGAAGGAGTTAACTATCACACTCCCAGCATCATAATTATCAGTAGCAGGCATGCATTTCTTCCTGGGGGTTGGGCCTCAAATTCAATCAGAGAGCTATTGGTTACCATTATAACAGTCATGCCATTATTGCCTGATGAGCTGGTTATGCAGCTTCCTGGTTCCACTATTGGGTATGACTGTTCACTTTTCTCCCTCAGCAGCCTGCATGGTGTTTTCCAGTACTGTGGCGGCCAGCCGGGAGGGGGCTTCTAGCTCAGTTCCAGCTTGATTTCTAAGTGCTCTGTAAACCAAAGCACATGGTGCCTTTCATAATAGGGTCTTACCATCTAGTTTTGGTGAACAACCAAGAGCATTTGTTAATGCCTATATTTTTTTAAATTTACACTAGTTTTTAAAATAATATGCATATGATCAAGGTTCATAGTGCATTATGGCATAAAATGGAAAGTAAATTATCATTGTCTTCCAACTTCCAGTCCCCTCAAAAACAGTTAACAGATTGTTTATTTGAATAGAATTTCAGCATGTATTATGTAAGAATAGAAAATGATAAATACAC